>CM021100.1:341667195-341771126 GCA_007115665.2 Sequoiadendron giganteum | reverse complement strand
CAGAACTTGAATTGAAGGACTTGGGATTTCTTGTGGCGTTTGCTATTCTTGTTATCCCTTGTACTGCTACATTTATTGAAGCCATTGTAGGAGACAATAACACTACGAATTGCAGAAGAAAACTTGCGATAGCTATCAAATCAAACCAAAATAGCAATACCCAATTGGCAAAATGAATTTAAAACAACCGTACTCGATTTTATGGCAATACCCAACGACAAAGTTTAGCAAATCTGTCCTAAATAGAGATACCCAGTAAGCAATTTTGAAGAGACGTGATCATTCTCGATTGAACGGCTACACCCAAATCGTATTCAAAGCTCATAGGGGTTTTTAAAATGCTGAAACAGGAGCAGTGGAGCCCTCTTGTTACGAAGAGAGAATTGAAGCCCTGCTATATAGGAACGGATATCAAGACATTGCGAAACACAATTTAAGTAATATAAATTTAGATTCAATTGGGTGGTGAATCATGTTATCTAGATTTTGAGACAATAATTGAAATGGGATTCGATGACTTGTGTGGTTATGGTTGTGGGGAAGAATTTCTTTGTCTCCGGATTCATAGTTGTGGCTGTAGAACATGCCATGTGGAAGAGAAGAAACCTAGGGGCTATCAAGAGGAAGATATTTATACATTTACAGCGAAATATTTATTTGTTATTTTTTTCATTAGGGCAGTGTAAGGGTGATCTTAACCATGAAAGATTATCTAGAATGTTCTCAAACAATCCTAAATGTTCAACATTGTACATAGATGTAGAAAACTCATTCTAGTAAGAGCTGATAATTTCAGGTAGAAGACAAAGATCTTGCTGAATTTTGATTGATTTATTGAAAATAAATTGTCATTTTGTGTAGATTTTTGAATGGATTGAATTTAGCCCTCATATGTTCTCCTAATCAATATTCATTATTTGTGACATGTGAAAGGATACATCATGGTTCATAAGTTGAATGCATGGTTAGCAAATCCTTGTATAAAAGACAACTTCTAACTGTCAAACTTGTGAGGTGGAAGAAATGCTGACCTCAATAACTTATCCACTAGTACTCATGCACTTGGAGGATCAGAATTTGAATGACCAGAATTTGGTATATAATGCTATTTGATAAAAAAAAAAAAATTAAAAATTTAAATCAACATTTTAGACGATCATTAAGAAAAATTTAAAAAACTTAAATAATATGTAATCAAATATAATTAGATCTATATATAATAATTTCTTTAATTAAAACAAGTGAAATTAAAAAATATTAATTTTAAAATAATTTTTTGAATAACTAAAATTTAGTAACTAAATGAAAAGATAGGTGACTCACAATTTGGATGGTAGGTTCCAAAAGCCATTAATGGTGAGCAACCAAGGAGAAAAAGCTCCCACATCATTTGTCAACTTTTTACGCGGGAATAAATTTGGACCTCAAAAATAACTTATCTAAACCACCTTTTGAGTTGGATGGATAAATGTTTGGAATTATAGTGTAAATAGAACACGGCATCTCTTCTCTAAACTTAAGGTTGGACAACTCATCATTTGGGGAAAAAAATCAAATATTAAAAAATTTAATGAATATAATTTAAATTAAAGAATGTTTTATTTTTTACATTTTAATAGATTTTTTTTATTTATTTAAATTGTAGGAATCCAGTAGTCTGTTTTGTAAAGGAAAGTGGATTTGATAAACTTTTTTCACGTGAGAGGGAGAGGGGGAGACACCCTCTAGTACTAGGGGGGACAAGGGGAGACTGGACCTCAAGACCTCTTTCCTACAACATGATGCTTTAGCCAATCGAACCAAGTCCCCCACCCCAAAACTTGCTATCCAAGAAAATAGTTGAATTATATTTTATGTATGTATTTTTTCTATTTGTTTTATATTATTTTGTGTAGATAAAGTTAGAATATGATTATAATATATGTTTTTAAAAAAATTGGATACTTTTACTAATTTAACATTTTGTTATGTTATATTATTTTATTTAAAATATTTTTTATAATAATGTATTTTTTAAATTAGATATTTAATTGTGTTATTATATCTTCTAAATTGGAATGTGAGTCGAATTGTACTACTTATTTCAAAAATCTAAAATGTTTGCATTTCAAGGATGACAAGATTGAACATGATTATTATCCATCAATGTGTACACCAAATAGATTAAGATGTGTTTCTAGGGCTTCTATTTAAAGGAATCACCTTGGGCTATTTTATCATCTAGGGAATTATTTGATTAAAAGAAGCATAACACATTTATATATTTGTCACTAACATTTGCAATTTTTGTAAGTGTCCAAAATGAATGGACTAACATGGCAATTCTGGTGATGATTAAGATCTAGAAAGTGAACCTATAAAGTATAAAAACATAAAATTGAGATATTTGATAGGTGTCTACAAAGCAATAAATCATGTGTTAGCATTCTAAAACTCCTTTGTATTATTTATGTCATTTGGCATCCATTTAGTGCTCATTCGACCTAAAAAAATCTAACCTTAGCTACACATTATTAGCTAGTCTAAAATGGTGAACCCATGTTTATTGTGGTGAATTTTTTAGTACTAAAGTAATGAACTCGCTCAAAAGTGAAGAACTTGCCTAGTTCATCAAAATGTATGATTAAGCAAAAATATGAGTTTCCCTTTAGTTCTTATCCTAGTTGTGACCATGTTAGATCTACTATCCATACCCTTGATTCTAAATGACTAAGGTTTTTACAAATATGTCAATCTTGATAATTTCTTTAGTCCAAACTTTGAGATCAAAATAAATAGCTCATGGTGAATCCTTATTTTCTTGAGACCATTGCTTCCATATAGAGTTGTAGACACACAAATATTGAGAGGGGGGTGTGTGAATCAGTATTTAATAATTTTTACTTTAAACTACTACATTCATAACACCATTAAAACATAATCAATAATAATGCAAGCAATGAACACATCCACACAAGAGAACATCGAATTTCTATGGAAACCCAAAAGGGAAAAACCACGGTGAGAATAGTTGCTTGGAACTACTGCCAAATCTAGTCTCATAAAATGATATAAAACTTACATTAGTTTTGCAGGAACCAACCCACAAGAACTACAACCCAAAAGGGAGACACCAATCCCCTTGAATTCTAATTTGCAGGCACCAACCTATAAGAGAAACCAATCCCCTCAAATTCTGATTTGTAGGCACCAACCTACAAGAGACACCAATCCCCTCATACTAAGCTTCAACACAATGACTGGGCACTAACTCAGATCAAAAGAGGCTCCAACCTCACATTATAGAGAGAATGTAAATCTACTTCAAACAATATATTCTACATCAACAAGCGAACACAAACTATATCTGTGTGGAAATGTTAATACATTTTTTCTCAACACACTTAACTTCTCTTCACAACACACACCGCTCTCTCACCCTTTATTCATTAAAAATATTAGTAATATATATCCATTTCACTATGTTATAGACATCTTCATGTTGCCCTAGATTCTCTTAATAGCATTCATAACTAGTCATGTTGACCAAGGATAAATCCTTAATTCAAAATGGTATGAAACGTGTATTCAGCTCGACCCCAAATAAAATGTGTTATCCCAAGAGTAAGATGATGTCCTATACTTCCTACCATGAGCTTAACTGGTCCCATTTTATCTCCACATGCTTCCTTTAGAAGGTGCATGTTTCCTTTCTCTAGCATAAGCTCTTAGTCATCGTTCACAGTTATTTAGGAATTAGAATCTTCATTCTATCATTTCTAGATGCTTCATTTGAAACCCAAATCTTATAAAACTTGAAACTAACATAGATTTTGAGTAGCTTTACTTATCTTCTGAACCACAAGCAATAATTATAAACACCGGTAGAATGTGGTTTCAGTATAGTGTATATCTTGCTTTTGAGCAACAAACCTCAAAACTCTAACACAAAGACTTCCAGAATTCTACAAACACAGTAGAAGTCCAGGAACTATTGATTCTTGTATATATCCAAACTTCTTATGTTTTTAACATCTACAACTGACATTCCATCTCAATACATTTATGACAGTTCATCAATCTTCTCACCTTTGACATACCTTTGACATCAATGACAACACTATATCCAACAAGAACAACTTTCCTAATTTAGAAAAACTTTATCTTCCTCTAGGGATAAACCTACTATTGAAGCATCGCAAAAAGAGGATGTGTAACAACCCCCAAATTGTAAAATCTAAAATTGTTCTTACTTTTACTAAATAAGCACCTATATATAATAATATGAAACTACAATTATAAGTAGATAGTTATAAATTTATCCCCATTAACAAGTGTAGTGTTGAAAAATGTACTCCTTTACATTTTCAAACTATGTTTGCATGCCCTTAATTAATTGGACTTAGTTAAGCTTCTAATGACCTAAATTATGCATTCATAAGCCTTATTATTCTCGTTTTCTGAAAGGGAAACTGACATTAAATAAATGCTAACATTATTTTATACACCTTGTAATTTGTGTGTCCTAGATTTAGGTCCTAGGATCCATTCGCCCAAGGGTGAATGGGTCCTTCTTAAGTGCTAAGACCCAATTTTTAATATGTTTTTGGTGGCACTTTAATGATTCAAATTCAAGTTTCAAATGTTGGCTTATGGAATCTAATTTTAGGGAAATTAGATAAACATCTATAAATACATAGTTATTTTATTAATTCAAACTTAAGACACACTATCAAGAGTTCACAAGAGCAAAAATTATTGTCAAGAGCATTGAAGAGCATATTTATCAAGCATCTACAACAGCAATCAAGATCATATCATCATGTCAAAGTTATGTGTGCTCATATTATGTTTTGGAGCTAACATTGTGATGTAGGTTTCAATCATTCAAGCAAGCATTCAAGCATCAAATCAAGCAATCATTCAAGCCAATTCAAGCAAAATCAAGCTCCTTAGAGATATGTGTTAGACTTCAGTTCCCTAAGGGTGACTATTAAGGGTTGGGTGAGTTGTGACATAGCATTGCTCATTTATCAAATTCTTTCCTTTTTTGTCATTATTTCATTATCAAGGTTTAATTACTAAATCAAGGTTTGACCAAGGCATGTTGCAAGTATGAAGGTGTTGTCATTCATGTCAACAATCTTGTGTTGTCATTGGTGACAGTTGTGCAGTGGTTGAGAAGATATTATTTCTTTGATTAGTTGTATTATGTTGTCATCAATTAATTTTTTGATGTTAACCTCTCGTGTTGCTTTCATAAGCTTTTGTTTATGTTTTAAGATATCGAGGATATTGAGAAAATTGATAAATTAAGGAAATAGGGTGTTGCAAAGGTATTATGGTTTTTGCTTCGCACTTCTTCTAGGTTGAAGATCTGATTTTGTGGTTTGGATATGTTGAATAGAGGTGATTAGAGTTTCTATATCCAAAATTTTAGCTTTTGGATCAATGGTCATAGGAAGTTATGTTCACCAGTGTGTGAACTAGTTTTGCAGTGTTGCTTATAGAGGTGTCTGGGAGAAATGTATTTTCTCTATGTTTATTTGCAGTTGTTCTTTAGGTCTTGTGATTATGAAGGTATGTTTATGGTGTTGATCTCTTGCCTGTGTAAAGAGGATTCATGGTTTGGTGCTCTAGTAGATGGATTTTAGAGTTGCAATGTTTGGTAATGTAGTATGAATGTACAAGCTCTGTACATTTTGAAGGTGTGAATTGTTGCGAAGGAGTTCGATGGATTTCAGGATGGTGAAGGAATATTCTAGATCATGATGAAGTGTGGTGTGTGGTTTGCAATTCATCTTTGGATTTGAGGAAGGGTGTAATTCAAATTTTAATGGTGTTTGCATAGGTAATGGTCGACCTAGTGTTTACACTACATTCAAAGATGCTTGAGCATTCATGAAAGTGTAGTGTGGCATGTGAGATTTGAGTTGGGTCTTAGTTAAGTTTTGTATTGGTCCACTTCCATTTTTGTCCACTGTAGGAATGCTTAGTGTCGACCTAGTTTGAATTTGCAAAGAGTAAGGTGAGTGTAGCCAACTTGAAGATGTTTTTCAAGTTGCAAATGGTATAAATGCAAGTGAATTGATGCGAGAGGAAGTGTGGAATAGAGGTGAGGGATATAATACAAAATTAAGTGTAGAAGTATGAAATGTAGTTTAAGTTATAATGTATGATTGTTGAATGCAATGAGTTGAGGTATCTTGATCTCTTGAAGACTGCAAGTGTTGTTGAAGCTATTGTGGTGGATTTTTTGTTGCATTCAGATCATGCTCTATGTAACATTTTATCTTCTTTCTTCTTTCTATTTCGGCAATGAGCCTAAGATGTGATCCTTTCTGGACAGTGCGTCCTATTCTGGTAGTGAGCCTCTTTGCACCGGTTTTGTAATTACTTATACTATGAGCTAATCCTCACTGTGGTTTTTCCCTTCTAGGGTTTTCCATGCAAATCTGGTGTTCTCTTGTGTATGGTGTTGGTTGTTTCCAGTTTTTGTTATCTGCTTTTCATGTTCAAACATTATAATAGATTAAGGGTTTAATGAATACATGTGGATCTGATTACTGTTGAGGGTTTTAATGTTTTAATTTGATACAACTGATTCACCCCCCTCTCAGTTGTCTTTTTCATTCAACAATTGGTATCAGATCAAGGTTCCTTGGAGAAAACATTAACTGCTAAAGGTAGATCTAGGATGGCGAGCAAGAAGGAGATCCCTATGTTTGATGGCACAGACTATGCATTCTGGAAAGTGAAGATGGAAGGATATTTGAGTTACCTTGGATTTGATGTCGCTAAGGTAATAAAGACTGTATATAGCATACCTTTGAATGGACCAAGCACAAGTGATGAGATCAAGGCCTATGAAATAGACGGTAAGGCAAGGTTTTTTCTTTTGAGAAGTCTTGGACATTCTGAATAAGTGAAATTTATGGATCTAAAAACTGCTAAAGAATTTTGGGATAAGCTAGAAAATATTTTTGAAGGAGATGATAGGGTTAAACAAGCTAAGTTGTAGAATTTGAAGACACAATTTGAGACTTTGCAAATGTTTGAAGATGAAACAATTACAAGTTACATGCAAAGGGTTGATGAACTTGTAAGAGCTATGAGAAGTCTTGGTCCACAAGTCAACGAACCTAAAGTTGTAAAGAAAATTCTCAGAACTCTTCTGGATTCTTATAGTGAAAAGGTTTTTTCTATTGAGGAAGTTGAAAATTTCAATACATACACTAGAAATTAGTTTTTTGGCACACTAACTTCATTTGAGATGAGGAAAATTAGTCTGAAGATTGGTGAAAAAGTGGAGACTTCTTTGAAGACTGGCAAATTAGAAAAATTTGAAGATTCAGATGGAGATGATCTTGATGATTTGGAAGCTAACTTTGTAAGAAGAATGAGAAGGGCACTAGTTAGTACAAAGGTAAATTACTTTTCAAATATTTCAGTTGTGGAAATATAGGTTACTATGCCTTGAGATGTCCAAAAAGAACTACGAACAATAAGAACAAAGAAAACAAAGGAAACATGATCAAGAAAAGCTACTATGTTAAAGAAGATGCAGGTATTTCTGATGATGAATCTAATATTGAAATTTTGATGATGAATTTTTGTTCTTGGCTTTGAAAGATGAATTTGGTTTGACTAAATTTGAAAGTTTTGTGAAGGAAAGTATTCCGGAGAAAAAGGATAAAGCTGGAGGTACTTTGGTACTTGCTTTTCATGTTAGACAGTACAAAAACTATTGGGTTATTGATAGTTGTTTCTCAAATCACATGATCAAAGACAAGAGTAATTTTGTTAAACTTGAAAAATATGATGGAGGACTTGTTAAATTTGGAGATGATTCAGTAGCTAAGATTTGTGAAAAAGGATCAATCAAGTTTGATGGCAAGCATAACACTGAAGACGTTTACTATGTTAAAGGCTTAAGGCATAACCTCTTCAATGTTGGAAAAATGTGTAGCAAAGGATACAATCTTATGTTTCAGGATGACGGATGTGAGATCAGAAAAGGGTGCAGAACTGTGATTACTCTTGGAAAGAGGATAGATGGAAATATCTATCAGCTCAAGGGTTTGATGGTCATTGTTTTATGACTCAGATTAATGATATCTAGTTATGGAACATGAGAATGTGTCACATCAATTTTGATAACTTGTTAATCTAATCAGCTCAATTTAAGCAATAAGAGATCTATCGAGGATTACAAATCCTATTAATGTTGTTTACAAAGATTGTCAATTTGGAAAATAAACTAGAAGTAGTTTTAAGGGAAAGGAACAATCTTTTATTGGATTACGAGAATTGGTACACACAAACATTTGTGGTCCTACAAGAGTGAGAAGTCTTCAAGGTGATAGGTATTTCATGCTTTTGATTGATGATTATTCTAAAATGGCATGGGTTACTTTTCTTAGAGAAAAATCTGAAGCTCTAGATAGATTTAAAGCATTCAAAGTTATGGTTGAAAATGAGATGGATTTGAAGATCAAATGTTTGAGGTCTAACAGAGGTGAAGAATTCACCTCCAATCAATTTGACATATTCTGTGAGAATCATGTCATAAGAAGGCAATTGTTTTCCCCTAGGACTCCTTAGAAAAATGGAGTGGTTGAAAGGAAAAATAGGACTATTCAAGAAGCTACAAGGACTATGATGAAATAAGCTAACCTATCAAAAGTCTACTGGAGAGAAGAAATTCATACTATTGCTTACATATTTAATAGAGTTTTAAGCAAGATCTAACAACACAAAGACTCCCTATGAGTTGTGGTATGGAAGGATCCCTAATTTCAAGTACTTTAGAGTGCTCAGAAGAAAATGTTATATTAGAAGAGATGATGAAAACTTAGGAAATTTTGATGCAAGGTTTGATGAAGGTATCTTCCTTGCATATTCTGCTAAAAGAAAAGCTTATAGATGTTACAACAAAAGGCTAAGAAGGATTGTTGAAAGTGCGAGCATTAAGGTTGATGAAGATTTAAGGAATTCAATAGTAATAGATGAATATGAGTCAAATGAATCTACTTGCGGAGAAGAAGAAGAAGAAAAAGCTAAGGAAAAATAAGTCCAAAATGAAAAGGAAGAAGCTCCCAAAAAGACCCCTAAGTATGTATAGAGAAATCATTCCAAAGAAAAAATCATTGGAGACAAAAGTAAAGGTGTGTTGACAAGAAGAAGAGCTACTAAAGCAAAATTAAATCTATGTTTACTCTCTAAAGTTGAACCTAATATAGTGATTGAATCATGCAAAGATGAACACTAGATGAAGGAAATGGAAGAAGAACTCATGCAGATTGAGAAGAATGGGACTTGGGAACTGGTTCCTAGCCCTGAAAACAAAAACATTATTGGAACTAAGTGGGTATTTAGAAACAAGCTGAATGAGAATGGAGAAGTGGTTAGAAACAATGAAAGGATTATGTGTAAGGGTTATGCATAAGTTGAAGGAATAGACTTTGAGGAGATATTTGCCTCGATGATTAGAATGGAAGCAATCAGAATGTTCTTGGCATTTGCAGCACATAAGGACTTTAAAGTTTATCAGATGGATGTGAATTCTACTTTCTTGAATGGAGAATTGGAAGAATAAGTTTACATGGAACAACTAGAAGGATTTCAATTTTCAAATAAACCTAATATGGTTTGAAATTAAAGAAGGAATTGTATGTATTGAAGCAAGCTCCCATAGCTTGGTATGTGAGGTTGGACAAATACTTGATATAGCAAGAATTCAATAAGGGTATCATAGATAGTAATCTCTACTTTAAAGTTGAGGAAGATCAAATCTTGATAGTGGTAGTATATGTTGATGAAATAATTTTTGGAGGAAATGAAGCTATGTGCATGAAGTTTGTAGAAGAGATGCAAAAAGAGTTTGAGATTTCTATGTTTGGGGAGATGATTTTTTTCCTTGGGCTACAAATAAATCAAACAAAGAAAGGCATATTCATTTCACAATCAAAGTATGTTAAAGATATTTTGAAGAAGTTTTGAATGGAAGACTCCAAACCGGTATGTACTCCTATGGTTATTGGTTGCAAACTAAGTAACGATGATGAATCCCCCAAGGATGATTAGAGCAAGTATAGATCTATGATTGGTGGACTTCTATACCTAACTACTAGTAGACTAGATATTATGCATAAAATTTGTCGGGTGGTTAGATTTCAAGAAGAGCCTAAAGAGACATGTTGCAGTAGTGAAGAAGATATTTAGACATTTGAAGGGCACTTTCGATTATAGCTTGTGGTATCCTAAGGATATTGATTTCACATTGAGTGCTTACATAGATGTAGATTGGGTCGGTTGTGTGGATGACAGGAAAATTAGAAGTGGTGGTGCATTCTTTCTTGGATGTAGATTGGTATCATGGATAAGTAAGAAACATGGTTATGTTTCTTTATCTACTGCAGAGGTTAAGTATATTGTAGCAGCATCTTGTTGCACACAAGTGTTGTGGATGAGACAGACATTGAAGGATATCAGAGTGGTGTATGATGAGCCTATTTCTATATTTTTATGATAATACAAGTGTAATCAATATTTCAAATAATTTGGTGATGCATTCAAGAACAAATAATATATCAATTAGGTATCACTTTTTGAGAGAAAAGGTTGTGGAGAATAAATTAAAGCTTGAATATGTACCTACAAAGGATTAGATTGTTGACATATTTACTAAGGCTCTTCCTAAGGATACTTTTGAGTATCTTCGGGAGAAGTTGGGGGTTATTGCCCCTCCTTTGAACTAGATGCATATGGATATGCATCACTCCAGTGGATCTATGGATTCATTCATTGTATGGACTGATGTTGGTGGCTACCTCTCAGGGGGAGTAGGTAGTGACATTTTTGCAGTATGAAGTTTTCATTGTGTAGAGGTTATTGAGTTGATTGGTGTGTACTCCTAAGGGGGAGTATTCAGATCAGTTGTAAGTATCTTGTCTATGTCAAAGGGGGGGAACAATGCAAAATATTTTACCCTTTTCCATTGATTTCAAAGGGAGAGAGAGAAATCATGTGAAAAATTATATTTATACAAAGGGAGAATGAGGCAAGTATCAAAGGGGGGAGAGTGTAATGAGTTAGTTGTGCAATGGGGAGAAAATATAAAAGGAAATAGATATGTTCAGAGCTATTGTCTTTGATGGTTTTTCACATCTTGTGTTGCCATCAATGATAAAGGGGGAGATTGTTACAAGTATGAAGGTATTATCATTGGTGTCAATAATCTTGTGTTGTCATTAGTGATATTTGTGCAGTGGTTGAGAAGAGATTCCTACTTCAATTAGTTGCATTATGTTGTCATCAGTTAAGTTTCTGATGTTTACCTCTTGTGTTGATTTGATGAGCTTTTGTTTATGGTTTAAGATGTCAAGGATATTGAGAAAACTGATAAAATAAGGAAACAAGGTGTTGCAGAGGTATTCTAGTTTGTAGAGGTGTTTTGGTTTTATTTTGCATTTCTTCTAGGTTGAAGATTTTCTTGTGGGGTTTGGATATGTTCAATAAAGGTGTTCAAAGTTTCTATATCTAGAATTTTAGCTTTGGATCGATGATCAGAGGAAGTTATGTTCACCAGTGTGTGAATTGGTTTTGTAGTGTTGCTTATAGAGGTGTCTAGAAGGAATGTATTTGCTTCGTGTTTCTCCATAGTTGTTCTTTAGGTATTGTGATTCTGAAGGTATGTTTATGGTTTTGATCTCTTTCATGTGTCAAGAGGATTCATGGTTTGGTGCTCCGAAAGATCGATTTTAGAGTTGCAATGTTTGGCAGTGTAGTCTGAATGTACAAGCTATGTACATTTTGAAGGTACAAATTGTTGTAAAGGAGTTTGATGGATTTCAGGATGGTAAAGGAATATTCTAGATCATGATGAAGCGTGGTGTGTGGTTTGCAATTCATCTTTAGATCTAAGGAAACATGTAATTCAAATTTTAATGGTGTTTGCATGGGTAACAACTGACCTGGTATTTACACTATATTCGAAGATGCTTGAGAATTAATGAAAGTGTAGCGTGGCATGTGAGTGTTGGTTTGGGTTTTAGTTAAGTTTTGTATTGGTCCACTTTTGTTCCTATCCATCACGAAATTCTTAGTGTCGACCTAGTTTGAATTTGTAAAGTGTAAGGTGAGTGTAGCTGACTTGAAGATGTTTTTCAAGTTGTGGATGGTATAAACTCAAGTTGAATTGATGTGAGAGGAAGTGTGGAATAGAGGTGAGGGATGTAATGCAAAATTAAGTGCAGAAGTGTGAAATGTAGTATGAGCTATAATGCAAGATTGTTGAATGTAGTGAGTTGAGGTATCTTGATCTCCTGAAGACTGCAAGTGTTGTTGAAGTTGTTGTGGTGGATTTCTATTGTATTGAGATCATGTTCTTTGTGTAACATTCTATCTTCTTTTTTCTTTCCATTCCTATAGTGAGTCTAGGTTGTGAGCCTTTCTGGACAGTGCATCCTATTTTGGCACCGAGCCTCTTTGTATTTGTTTTGAAATTACTTCTACTATGAGCTAATCCTCACTGTGGTTTTCCCCTTCTAGGATTTTCTAGGTAAATTTGGTGTTCTCTTGTGTATGGTGTTGGTTGTTTCTAGTTTTTGTTATTTTATTTTCATGTTCAAACATTATAACAAATTAAGGGTTTAATGAATAGATGTGTATCTGATTACTATTGAGGATTTTAATGTTTTAATTTGATATAGTGTATTCACACCCCTCTCATTTGTCTTGCTCATTCAACAAGGCAAACCCCTATTCACCCAAAACCAAACATTTTTCCCTCTCTTTGTGTGTGCAAATTTGCAAGTGAAGGACTGAAATTGGACCAAAAGTGCAATTTTGCAAAGTTGTCAAAGTTGTCATCAAAGTTTTCAAGTCACGAAAACTCACCTACAAATTTTATTTTTGACTTTTTGGTAGTGGAATATGGAGAAATCGAGAGCTAAGATCTGAGATCCGATGATTGTGAAATCAGATTTTGGACCCCTGTATAAAGACCCATTTGCCTTAGGGTGAATCTATCTTGGTAGGACACTTAGCAACCAAATTTTGGAGCTTGGTACACATCAATTTGACCTTCTTAGATCTGCCTAAAAGTTATTTTTTCTATTTTTTCTAGCCTTTAATTTTGTATTTCAAGTTTTGCATCACATAATTGAGTTCATTAGGTATTTTTTATCTCTCCAAAGTGCATTTCAATCATTTTTTGTCATAAGGAAAACTAAGATCCCCATATAGTTGACTTACCTCAAGGTTGAAAGTTAATTTAATCCTTGGGAGATCTATTTTCCTAATGAAACAAGAGGAAAAATAGGTGTGTTAGGTCACCCTTCCATTTTGGTGAACCCTTTCACACCTATCCCATATCCTCCTCCTTTTTCATTGTTTCAACAAGTAAAATTATAAGTAGGCCATACATCAAATACAAATTACTACAATCTCAATAAGTACAATAAGCTCAAGTAATACATTTGAATCAATATTACATCTCATGAATAATATACAATAATATAAGCAACATTCCCAAAAACTCAACATATGCAATTTTTGTCAAGATAAATAAACTCAAGTATTTAAATCTAATATAACAATACTCCAAGTAACATCTATATTCTTTTAGTGGTGAATTTATGCCAATTGGAAAATAGTTCATATCAACCAATTCAATTTTGGAAAATATAATGGCAATCGTTGAGCATCCAAATTCCTCGGATTTTCTAATTTATCGATCAAGCACAAATTAAATCATTATCAATTTATTTATGAGATATTTATGAGTAGTAATTTTCCCACCATAAACTACACATTTATAATGTTGAATCACCTTGAATTTTGGAGACATGTTTAAATTTACTAGCATATTTGTCAATAACATTAAATTTTACTATTTTTTAGGACCAATTTAGCCAGTAACATTAAAATTTCATTATTTATCAAGATAATTTTACCATTACCATTATAGTTCCATCCTAATTGTATGGATATAATCACCTCGAAAATCACAATGCATATTTTAATCAGGGTTTGTAGATTTACACAAAGACTATCCTTATGACCTTGCATTATTGAAGCTCCATCCACCCCTACACACACCAATGTTTTGGAAATTGTGTAATCATCCATACATTCAATTTTATTCAAATATTTCTTAACTAGTTCACATAAATTATGTGATTTTTAATCTCCTTCATTTCATGAATAGAGCTCATAAATGATGTTGGTAGACACAATTTTAAATAGTATACATATGCATGCATACCCAACAAATATTATCTACTAATATAACTTCATCTAAAGATAATGTAAGAAAAGTTGATTGTTTTATTTTTTCTTGTAAATCTTATTTTTCCAACTTAGCTATAACATACCTGAAGTTTACCCAATAGTTTTCACCTAAGTTTTAACTTAAAAGTGAATAACTCAAGTTTTCAAAAAACATAGAAATAAAAATTTCCTTTTCAATTAAACAATTGCACATTGCATAAATATTTTCCACATATCATTGCATGAATGAAATAGTATTGCATAATCCCAAGTAGATGAAATTAATCTTTCCCAATACATTTAAAAATTGATCCATGATCATGTTCATATATAATTTTACAACTTACAAGAGTTCAAGGTCAACATGTCCACCTATGGATCACACTTCTTCTGTTCCACAAGACTCAGTAGCTGACTACAAGAGGGAGAGCATCACCTAAGCACTTTTCCTCCAACCATGGACTTAAATGGTCCCCCACACATCTTCCTACTTGGTAAGATGGCCCTACCCTTCAATGAAGAGTTTGGTATGAAAAGAACAAATAATGCACATCTGAGTATCTGGTGTTGTGTCCTACATATCTAGTATGGCCATACAATGGATAGCCTCCAGCTACACATGACTCTACTGACTAGTATGCGACCTTGGATCACAATGAACCGACTAAGTGTAAGCAATGTCTTTTACACCTACTCTAGCCAAAGATTTCATATATATAATAAAATCCACTTTCTACGAAGCAGTGTCGTATGTTCACCCACCCTTACTTGACTTGGGAACTCTATTGACCTGTGAAAACTCTTGTCTTGGTTTGACCTCAAGATTTATATAAAATAAACAAGATTCCATACAAAAGTGATAACACACTTATATTGACCTAACTAACCAATTAGGTTTAACCCAACCTCTTGAATACCCTGTTATACATTTGTAACATTCCTCATATTGGAAGCTACCTCTTATTCAATTTCTTTCTTTTAATCATGGGAGTAACAACTCTCCTAGTTCATGCATAATTAGTTAATACTGATGACACCATATCACCAACTGGACACATCTAGTCTCAATCTAAAGCACTGCTTAATATCAATATGCATAATAATTCAAAATTAAACTTGATTTGAAGATTATTATTTTTGTATTGAGTTTAAAACTCTTTTTTGTCATATCTAGTATGGCTCCCTCCTTCTAGGATGTCATAACCAATATGATTATCCTTTCAACATTAAATATCATATAAAATCTTAAGTTCATAAAATATCCATAATAAGTCAACATAATAAGCTATTTAACTTCTAATAATTCAACTAATAACCTTCTGACTAATTTCCAATTTTCTCATGGTTCTTTCCAATTTATCCTTTGCATCATTTATATAGGGTACCAACATTTGTACATTCATAAATAATCATATATCCTTTCCCTCAATATGACACATATATTCACGTGTTTAAAATGTATGTTAAGTTCATATCTAATCTAGAGGACATTTTTAGCTTTGAGAGGAGTTTGTGCTTCTGTGCCTTAGAATCTCCTCTCATTATGTATTTGGTTTTCCATGATGTAAAATCCTCTCCTTTAAGATTAGAATACCATAAATAGGTATAGACTCTTCATCAAGTGTAGATAATATCATTTTAAAAGGTAATTAGAACGTATATATCTCCAATATTTTTTCAGCCCTATTGTAAATATCAATATAAACACATTCAAGTGTATACCATAACCCTAGGGAATAAATTAACCTCCTACGTTCAAGGGTTATAAATAATCGAGAACATAAGTTCTCCATCCATGGTTAAATTATCAACATAGGTATCCATAACATCATACCCTAGATAATGATGATACATTACTTTCATCATGATATCAATCCTCTTTATTTCTAACAACATAATTTATATGTTACGCCCTATTTCTAAGTCACTAGATTACTTTGGTTGGTTTTATGCTAGAGGACACCTCATTGTACCATTAAGGTCTCCTAAACCTTCTAGGCTATAATTATTAAATCAAATGCTAGACAATCAATAGAAAAATCATGTCAATTTGGTTGGTTTTATGCTAGAGGATACCTCATTGTGCCATTAAGGGATCCTAAACCTTCTAGGCTATAATTATTAAATTATGTCTCTTAAGAAACCTAAGAGCATAAAATTTGTAAAATTTGACGAGATAATGTGGGAAGATTGTGGTAGGTATAGATGTCTTATTTGTTCCTACAATTGGAAAGTGAGTTATTATAAAAATTCTCTTTCAATTTCATCCAACTTAATTCATTTTTCTCATACTAGTGTAGAATCTAAGGTTAAAGGGCACAATTTTGTGTAGTGTTGGAGTGTACGATGAGTAATTTTGCAAATAGAGTATTTTGGAATTTAAGTTAAAACACTATTACATATAGTTGGGTCGGTTTATGATAGAGGGGGTCTCATTATTCCATTGAAGGATCCCAAAAAATAGGCTACAATAGTCAAACAAGGTCCCTTAAGAGACTTAAGAGCATAAAAATGACAAACTTTGAAGAGATGTTGTGGAAAGACCTTGGCACATATAAACATCACATTTATTCCTATAATTTGGTAGTGAGGCCATCTATGAAAAAATATCTTATATTTCTCCAATTAAATATAGTTTTCTCGTGCAAGCATGAAAGCTATATTTTTGGAAGGGGGCAATTCCATGTAATGCTAGGGTGTAGAATGAGTAACTTTAAAGATATAACATCACACAATTAAACCAATAGCACCAAAACATCATTAATACTTGTGATTCAAAGACATAGGATACATAATACAAGCTTAAATCCAACCATATTGTTTTCAATAAAAAATAAATTTATCATTAAGTCTCATGATTCATATTACAATATCTTATAACAATACTTTGTGAATATGGTGCAATATTTTCTTATTTAACTCATAGTGTAAAAAATGATTATACATGTAGAATTATCTTAAATACTATAAAATTATTATATATGCATCATCTAATGGTCTAAAATGACTATACATGCAACTTGAATGTCAAAGTAGGAATACATGCAAACGAAAAATAATTTATATTGTATATCAAGATGTATGTATAAAAAAATGTGATAATGGTATACATATACAAAACTTTGGTATGCATGACAACTCATAACATATTTTTTCAAAATATGTCACGTTCCATCTCAAAATCTATATATAATCTACATGCCAAATAACTATGTATAATAAACTAAAGGTTCATTTGATCTTTTGCATATAATGAATCCTTTGGCCTATGGTGGATTTGTTGAATGCAATGGATCACCTATGTGTTTAGAGGGGTTTCCTATTAAGGGTTTGTGGTTTTAATGATCTCTCAACATGTAGTAGATCCTCAAAAGAGGTCTCTTGGTGCCATAATGCTTGCTAGTTGATGAATGCAAATTTTACTATAACAAGAACTCAAACCCCAAATTTGATTAATTATTTCAATGAAATAAAAAAATTAGACTATTAATACAAACTTTTTTACTACACAATAATAATATACCACCAATGAGGCCTCAACTATCAGCCAAGAATAAGTTATCACAGATTGATCAAAAAAGAGTTAATGTATGAAAACTAACAAGAATATAAGACTATGTTTAAATAATCATAAAAACTTCAAATAACATCTAAATTAATGCAACTAAAACTCTAAACTCTAAACTAACAATTAAATAAAAATACAATTCATTTACTTTGATTTGTTGCTAATGTTTAGAGTCATTTGAGGAATGATGGTCTTATTTGGGAGTTAGGTGTCCTACTAAAGCATGTTGAATATGGTGGAATAGCATTCACATTCAGAATAAACTATAAAATTAAAATAACATTGATATAAATTAGCATATAATTACTGAGGAGAAAGGAAATGTTCATATAATAAAAATTGTTAAAAATATTAAAAAATCATACTATCAATTCTAAGCTAAATTGAATGGAAAAAAGTAACCTTGATGAAATTTGGTAAGCTCTTCCTCTATCATAACCTATTATCTCATTTAGATATATCAGTATTATTATTTTTTTTAATTAAATTCATATGGAATATCATGAAACAATTTTAAATTTTATTTGATGCATTTACTTGTGTGAGAGGGACATCATATTATGTTGTTTTCAGGAGTGGCTTGATCATATCTCCAAGAGGACCCAAACACAACTCATTGCACATACAAAAATAATGAAGCATACAAATGTGTGTTGATGAGAAAGCTCCATTAATATCAAATTATTCAATATGAATATTTATTTCATGTGGTTATACCAACTGAGAAACTTGTGCATAATCAAATGCTCTATATGCAGTTTTTTTAATTTAATTGAATGCATTTCATATTTTTTCTATAAGATTAATTTTATCTATTTGAAAAAAATAAAAAATTACCTCTATCAAATATAAATTACTTGTCAAGAAGGAAAATATCACTTGTTATGACTAGGGAGTAGGAAGGATTACACAAAATGAATATTTGTAATCTCTAATATTCATTTTTATTGTTGAGATGAATATCACCATGTTGCTTATAGGTTTAGAAACATAGGTAAACAAGATATTCATTTGGGTAAAATAAATACTTGTTCTGAACAAAATAATGGATATTTGTTTAGAACAAAACTTTATTTTGTCTTTGCACTATCAAAGATAAATTAAAATTATGTCTAAGCTAGAGAAAATTAAAAAAATCTATTTCACAAGTTTGGCTAGGTATATAAGCATATTTCTATTTTTTTGACCCACCATGATCTCTCATTCACCTTTTTCTTTAAATCTCAAGATTCACTAAAAAATAAAAACCCATAAAAAGCCTAAATCCCATCCAAACCACCATGGATGTAAAATGATGCAAGCATAAGAAAAATCAACAAAATTTAAAAATACATTACACCTATATTAATAGATGAACACCTTGCTAGTAGACTATCCTACACATGATCCAAGTGATGGGACTCATACTCATTCCATTTCTACATATTTTCTCCTAGAGCTCTTATTTCCACAAATTCACAAATGAAAAATGAGTTATTTCCCTCCACCCAACTTTCTTTTATAACACCTTCAAGAGAATATGAATCCTTAGGATTTTTAATTGTTCATCTTCATGAAGATTGTTACATTGGATTACATTTTTTAGCTCAATTATTTTAAGCACACATACATCTATTTTTTATAACTTTAATTTTTCACCCTTTTGTAGGTCCCTTTTTGTGACCTTAGTCCACTTCTTCATCTACTTTGTTTTTTAATCTTTTGTCCTTCCTTCTTTCAAGTGTATATAAGATTTAAGGACCAAGATAATTTGATTTCAAAAGTGACACCCTCTATTTATGCACCAAAAATTACCACGAATTTACCAAATCCACTCTTCCAAATATGATTTCTTACCTTACATTTCACTCATCAATCACAATATTATGATATACATAGTTGAGCCAATTTTCCCATTAATATCCATCATTTTCCATGTTTCATTTCCATGTTATAATCACATAAAATTTTGACATTTTAACCCTCCATATAATATTTCTATCTAGTATTCATCAAATTTCACTATTTTTCTCATATACTAAACATAATGTGTACCATTAAGTCTGTGATATCCATTCCCCCTCTAATCATGTTGATATTTGAAACTCAATTGAAAATCCAAGAACTTTATTAGTGGATAAACCCTTCCCCATTCCTTTCTCGCTTGCATAGAGTAGAATCAAAAGCATGTCAAAAACTAAAATCAATATCAATTTAGTGATAAGCCCTTGTATCATACAAGTTGCGCATGAGGTCATCCAAAAAGAAAGAAATAGCACTGCCAAAAATAAAAGCATGTGATCCCAAGAGATGAATTCCAAATCCATTTCAAAGCAACTTGGAGGCCTTAGACAAAATCAAAAGAAAATCTCTTACCAAAAGCTTAAGGATTCCATTCTCCACTTCCCTCATTTTGATTCCTATTATTTTCCATTATGAGCCATTCTACAATGAGCCTTGAACTAGATGTTTTCTTTGCCCATTCTATTGGTGCCCGTGGATCTTAAGGCACACATTAGTTCAAGAATGTTCCCCTACACACCCACCTCTTGATCCCTAGATATGATTGACTATTCCCACAAACCCTCAAATTTCAAAGCATAATATGATTAGTTACTTGAGATAATTCATGGAGAGTCATCATTTTACCTATCATTTTATCCCATACCACCACCCACATTTCTCACACCTCACAATGTTCTATTGCATCCATAAAGTGATCATATAATGAATATTGGACCAAGAAAAATCCTTAATTAACCTAGTGCATAAACATTGGAAGTTATTTTGAGATCCATTAATCCAAAATACTTGATCCCTAAAAGCCTTAAAAGAATGTTTTACCATCTATTGTATTTTATCCTTATTGATCATTTGTGCCTTTTGTCACCTTTTTCTATTATTGTTGTTGCTTGTACTTAATATTGAAGTGCTTTCTCTTGGTTTAGCCACTAAGCACTAGCCAAACAAGGAGTGCGATGTGGATGTTAGCTTCTTGTAATTATTGGAAATTCTCAATGTTTGATGTTAATCCATTGGCAAGACATGAATCTAAGGATTATACACGACACAAAAAATTAGCATGTAAATCCTTGGTGAATAGTATGTTGACCACAAATGGGACCATCTTAATCATTTACATGCTACAAAGTTCTAATGGTTTGGTCATGTAATGCCTCACATTTAACCGTAGGGAAAAAGCACAAAGTTAACAATTTTTTTTATAATGTCACATAACACACATCTGAAAGCTTTACCATGTTTTTCGCATGGTAACTAAACTATACATATCAAATGATAGTGTTCGTATAAATTCATCAGTGGTACGTTACTTAGGAGTGAAGAGTGAGGTTAATGAATGAGTGGGTATGCATATTTTATCTTGCACACCCTCAAGCGATGACAAGAATGACCCATTTTTTAATATTAGCTTTTCATTGATATCACTGCTAATATTTATGACAGTTGCCAACTTCCAATTTAGTTTTCTAATACAACTTAATGGCTATATTAATAAAATTTCTAATAGTACCCATTAACATTATGCTTAATTATGAATATCAACTCAATTTCTTATATTATTATCATTTCCATTATCATTATGAATAATATTAGTGTCAATGTCCTTCTTGATAGTGAAATTAATATCATAATGATCAACATTCTTACACCTGCAATATTAGATCTTTTCTTAAGGTTAATATTGTCTTGTACTTAATTTTAATGTCAATATTAGGAATACTAATCTTACTAATGGTATTGAATTTACAAGAATCGTAGCTAATGCTAACATTATATTTAAACATTAATATCATTTAATGCAAGGATCTTAGCATCTTAGCCCAAACTATGAAGTTTCCCCTCCTATTACTATTTAGATCATTCACTAATGTTAATAAGGGTACAAAAGTTACTTTCTTGATATATATTAATATTACATTTGAGATTTAATATTAATATCATTATATTATCTATTATCATTTATAAAATGTTAATAATAGTGAAATGCCAATATTATCAATTGTTTCAATCTTTATAATTTACCCAATGATAAGATTATAAAAGTACTAACAGAGAAATCTAAAACATCAACCCTAATAATAATAGATTATCCTTATAATATTCGTATTAAAATCTTCAACACTCTACCATCACTAATGATACATTAATATCGTTAAATATTATTAATTATTATTACTAATAATATTAGTATTAAAGTAACTACTCATATGATTATTGTTAAGAGTATTAGTAATAGTATGACCATTATCCATTTTATTAGAATGCCCACATTTACTAATGGAAAAGTTGATATTACAAGTATCATATGTATAGAAATCTTTCATTATTCCATAATAATATAATTACCTCACTCTTAAATTTTATTTTTTATTCATTATCTATGGCATGAATATTATTAAAATATTAATTATAAGAAGTCTATAGAATTTAGATTCTTAGTGCTAACACTATTATGAGTATTACTAAATTACAAGAGTTATCCAATGATGCTAATATTGAAATTAGAATTAACGCTAGAATATAGGCTAAATCCTTAGTATCAATATTAACATAAATGTTAAAAGTATTATCATATTGAAATTCTTATTATTTCCTCACACGGTGGTCTATCCATAGAAGAACACTGGCCTTTGCTGCACTTTTTTTTTATATTGAATCAGAGCATTTATAAGAGTGAAGCTACCAATTGGTAGCTGGAAAAAGAATACAAGAGCTGCAAAACAACAATACAACAGCTGAACATGAAGCAAAATGAACTATACAATCAACAAAAACACTGCCCAAAGACTACCAATACAAAAAACAAGAACAACAAAACAGAATTACAATGCCAAAAAGACTGTCAACACAAAATTACATGAGCAACAACACAGTATTACATTGATCAAACTCATTGCTAAGTTGAAACTTCAGTACTTGTTCTTTAACTTTTTACAACTAAACTGTGACATTATCATTCTTCTTACTCAAAGCTTGAAACTAGAAAAACAAGAAAACCACCTAAAAAAAATGTGGAGTGCCAACCTTTGTTGCACTTATTATCTATGCCACATTGAAATGGAGTTAAACCTCTTCGATAGTAAAATTTCTCACCATGTGAGCCTTACACAACCACATGAAGAGTTAACTCTGTCATTCTTTCACATCTTTTAATGCGCTGAGCTGGAGGCTGTTGACCAGTCACTGAGAATAACAGCAGTGTACTACAGTTCAAATTTTATTATCAGAGATTCATTCATTTACGCCAATTCTCTATGGTTCCTACTCATTTATTTCTGTGCAAGCCATTAGTCGAAGTGATTAAGTGAGTTAATGGAAATAAATTGAAGTTTTAGATCGCCACTTAGGCCTTTCTGGCAACCACGCCAACTATGGATAAACTCACGCACTTGCTTTACATTCACGAGATGGGCAGAGAGGGAAGAGTACGTAGGTACTTCTTTCTTTTTCTTCTTACCTGTATTCACATGGGCAGTTTTTCGGTAGGACCCAATATTATGTTGTATGATAACCTTAGCTGCCATAAGGACTGACTCAATGTTGACTATGATAACCTTGGCTGCCATAACGAGCAGCCTTCCTGTTTCGTAATATTACTCTACTTATTCATTTCATACCATAGTGGACGGGATTCACGAATGGGAGATAAGGGTCTTAAGTTTGGGACAGTGGGAGGACGGTGGGGTGGTGGCGTAGGGGCAGCGATGTTTATATATATATATAGTATTTGAAAAAAATAGTTACAAGAAGATGTAAAAGTATAAAAATTACAAATGAAATTTTGAAAAATTACTTTTAAATATTTGAATTTTGAAGTGAACATTAATTTGGCATCACTTACCTTTTTGTTCTTCATCTTGCTCCTCCTCAACCCTTTTGTTCTTCATTCTCACTCTTTCACCTTACACTTGCAGCTTTCACTCTCACACTCACACTATTAACTTTTTGTTGATTTGTTTTTGTGAATTCAAATGAGGATAGGAGCTAGTTTTATAGAGTTTGTGGGGCTTGTGTGGGGCCAATAGACCATTAGGGTTTGACCTTGGGCACAAAGTTAAAAAAAAGAATTGGTTTTTTTTAAAGATTTGCATTTTGGTTGTTTGGTGGTAGGAGACATTTGGAGGTCTTTGAGACGGTCCAGAGACTCCTAGGAGTCCCTTGGATGTCTCGAGGAAGCCTCAAAGTCTCGGTGACATCTTAGAGACGATGGTGTTGGTGGTGGGGTGGCGATGTTGATGGTGGGGCTATAGGGGGATGCCCCCCCAAGTCTCTGAGAAGAGGATGTCTTGAAAATGCGAAGTTTTGGGGGGAGACACATCCTCGTGGAACATTATTTCATACTCTAACCATTTTTAATGTATGCTCATTTTAGCATCTAAACCTGTGAGGCTCACACATTTTTCTTGCACGCTAGCCTACGGTATTTGGCATACTGAAGTTAGATTACTCTCTGGTGCCTTCATTGTTACAGTGTTGGGCTATCTTTGTTATTATATTGTTTTTATTTACTTCATCTTTTTTTTAACCTTATAGGATTTAGCTTGTTGACACCGTGGTTTCCTATGTTATGATCCTGCATATGGTTTCTTGTAAGTTTTGAATATTGATGAGCCACATATTTTTTCCTAGGCTACCCTAAGAAAGATCTGCTTGCACAATAGGTGTTCTGATAAAGATAACCGATCTATTTATTTATGATTTCTTTCTATTTCTTTATTATGTAATAATAATCAACTGTAACCATACTTTCACCCTGCATAGAAGTCATGCATCACTATATTGTTACTTTTTTTATTTAGTTCTTTATTTATACGCTTCCAGAATAACGTTATATCACATTGTTTTAATAGGGAAGCCTTATCGCCTGACCCGAGTCTATTTGGGCTTTAATTTAAGGGATGCATTACTTAGCTACCCACTCCTTGGGTTTGGGACAAAATTATAGCCTCATTTTGTTTCTGTAATATCCAACATATAGATTTTTTTGAAGTTAGAAATAAAATATATGCAACATATCATTTATATTCTTCGTTGTTGAAAATAAGTAAGATACATTATGCTATTTTGAGCAACAAAGTAATACTTTTTTTTAATCTTATTTCCTACAACTTTAAACTAACAAGAGGACTTTGTATACCATCATTTCTTTTATTTATTGATTTGAAATAAATTTAGCATTTTTCCTTAACAATAGAGTTTACACAGATTTCTTTATTGTGTGTATAAAGAGATAGTAGGTCTAAAGTTGTATTAATAAAATAGATATATACCAAGTCCTACATATAATTTCTAGAACTCTATAGACAAAGTGCAAAAGTTTATATACATTAGATGATATATTTTACTTTCAAACATAATACATAAAACTTTACAAATAGGATACTAAGAGATTGATGAGCAAAAATACTACTTTTCAACCCTCCAAAAATACCAAAAAGATCAAATCCGAGTTTGTCCACTTAGGTTGCCAACTCACATCCTAATTTGACTTGACGAGGCAAAAATTTAATCACAAACATTCTCAAACTCGCATTGCAAATAAAAATGCACACTACATTACGAAACCAATGTCCCTCCAAATGGACTATAGTTTGGTTTCACTAGGTAGTTCATATAAGGTTCCCACATAGATACCTCTGATTCTATTAGCCATGGAAAAATATACCTGCACACTCCATACACACATTAATCCATCCAATTAAGATATATATGTGTATAGCCAAAACAACTGAACCCAGACATCGATTTTCATGCAAGTTTCATAATTCAAATGTCATAGAGATCTCATTACATAATTTCAAAATATTAAATTAATCACCTAACTTATCCATTTTCATAAACCTTAAATTCATGTTCATCAAATTTGCATCATGATTCGTTCACACGTCATATTTCTTTCATTCACCATTAAATCTCATAAATAAGATTAAACATCATCAACAAACTAATCATGTAATTAAATCAAGCATCACCATCAACTAACTAAGCATGAAATATAACATAAATAAGTCATCATATGAAATCAAACATCTAACTCGTCCTATCATCAATGGTATCATTAGCTATAATCAACAACAAAAATCAAAATTATCTAAGTAATAGGTCTAACATAGGAGTGGGCCTCATAGGTCACCAACAATAGTTTGATATGAATAGTTTCTCTTTGTTGATCTTAAATTAATGTATTCACAAGAATCTTGGTAGGAATACAAGGAGAAATTTTATATTAATTATATAAATACCACTTCCCAATAGGAAATACATGAACTATCCATAAGCATACAAATGGATAAATTCTTCCCAAATGAACAAGTTTTGCTTTGCTAGAACACATGGCATGTGATCATTGGTAGTGCATGAAGAAATTCCAATGACCAAATCCTTGAGTGTGTAGGTTATTTGAGCACTATGCATTCACTATCATATCAAATCATTGGAAACATATGCAAAGTTTACCCATTTCAAGGCATGTTGATGGATAATTCCCTTCTTAAATTATAGTTATTGTGTTTTTCTTAGTTCTAGAGGATCAAATGTCCAAAGTTTACATGTAAAACATTTGCTTCAAACTCTCATTATAGTTATGATTCATGGTTTTCTTGATAAAGAAAGACTTGAGAAAAGTGAGATTATTGGATTGAATTTAAAGAAGATAATGGATAATAATTACATTATCATTTCCATATCTTTAAAGAAACTAAATATTTATAGCTAGCAGAAGAATAAACGAAGCCAAAAACAATGTGAGAGGAAACACCTTCATCATAACTATTGCAATTTAAAATGTAATCATGAGATGATGAAATCAATCTTGTCCCTTCCCATATCAAATATCAAATATACAAATATTCATCTCCATGTTCTAACATATTGTAATCACATGACATGGTAGTGCATGATATGCCATGGTATCCTATGATCACCACTAGGTAGAGCATTACCATTACCAATTTTATTCATACAATACTTCCTAACCTCTCTCACTTTCTCATTTTTCTAGACACTCAAGCATGTTTATGATTTACAATCATTTCATTTATAAGATAGATGAGCTACTCTGTAAAATTTCCTTTCTTTCATAGGTTCCTATAGAGAATTATGTCAAGGATTGTGACATACCAACCCTTGAATGAATTAAAAATTTCTAATTTTTCACCTTATGAGTAAATAAACTATGTAACAATCCATTGCAATAATTTTTATTTATTTATTTATTGATAATTTTCAAACAAGATACATGACATAACACAAAATGGATTCCATTTCTTTTCAATAACTCCATAAGTTACAACAATACAAGAAATTATACAATTACATACATAGCTCAATGAGCTTTAGAACAAATAGCTACAAGACAGTCAAGGATCCTTCTTTTCAAATCTTGGTTCTTTTGTTGCCTACTATGGAGGAGAAGCATCAATCAAGCACTATTCCACCAACCATTGAGTCTTAATGCGGTCCCCCACACATCTATTATTTGATAGATGACCCTTCCCTTCGACGAAGAGATTGGTAGAGTAACCAATAACGACAAACAACTGAGCATAGTATTGTGTGTCCTACATAACTAGAACTTGTAATCCCACAATCTCAGACTAGCATGTAATACTGGATCATGGTGAACTAACAGTGGAGTCTCAACATTCACACTTTCAGTGGAGTCTTCGAACATTCCCACTACTTTGGCCAAAGTGTTCTCATTCAATACTTCAAATGAAGGTCATCTATCACATATACTACTCAGGGCCGATTTGAATTAAGGCTATCTTAAGCTATGCATGGGTATTTCCTTCAATGGATAGTCTATCATGCTAGAGATAACCTATCACCATATTAATCTACTTGGAATAAACCTACTTAACAAGTAAGTACACAAGCTCCCTCCCATACTAGATTATCTATCCTAGGAGTATACACAAGCTTTCCTAGTTAAATCAATAACTTAGCTAGGTGTATCACATGTGCCTCTCATGTTCAATCATATCTAGCATATAATACCTATGATAAACACCCATATCCTACTATGGAGTAATTCAAAGCACATCATGAAAACAACATAAAAGGCTTCAATTTCCTTTTCAAGACACTCTAATTTTTCTATTGCACACATTGAAAAAGACAACTCAAACATACATGCAAGACACATCATTCATAAGTACAATAACAAAGAAGAAGAGATCCCCATGCCTGTTATCGCTTATCGAAACAAATGGCAACAATGCAATCCTTTCCAACAACAATAAGGTTGATAAACAACTTCTCAAGAATGTGACAAAGAAACTCTATCTCTCAAGTTGATAACTTACTTCTCTCAACAACAACTTCCTCACAAACTAAATAGAACTCATTGCCTTTCTCTATCTCAATTTAAAACACAGTATGGTTGGAAATAATGTAGAATAAGGAATTGCAATGATGCGTAATCTTGGGAAAGAATGCATACCTTCCAAATAAAATGGCTTAGCTATTTATAGAGCAGCTTGTTAACCTCATAGCCTACATTTTAGGCATATTAATGGATAGAAAGCTCCATCCAAAGCAACAAATAAAACACAGTAGAAAGGGTGGCGACTTCCTAAGTTCTTACTCAACAAAATTACCTACAGGTCGACTTGAACATTGACAACAATCAAAGACTTATTCAATCTGCATATGCTTAATTCAAATTATAGACATCTACAACAATTTGGTTTCCTGAGGTGGCGCCAACTTCATCCACTCTCCTTCTTGTTTGGTGCGGTTTCCTTGCCTTCAAAAATAGTCAACTTCCAAATCGTAACACCAAGCATAATCGAATTTGCATAAGAGATGAGTTGGTTTAAGATGTTAAATATGTTTGACCAAGTCTCCAACATGCATATAACATAGCAACTACGTTTACTAAGTCAAAGTCGATCTTAACATAGGCGTTGACTAAGTCCATCAACATAAGACAACAGCTCAAAATGCAATATAAGTGTTTCATATCGCGTGACAGAAAGAACGATAATCGGCTTCACAAAACAATCATAAGCTATTTCCATCGGCCTCTAATAACTTAGTCTTAAATGACTATAATCGACCTCCAATATCATAGTCATTATCGACTATAATTAGCCTTTATAAATCGACTTTTATCATGGTAAGTGATAGTCGATTTCTATTAATATATATAATATGTTAAATATATATTATTATATATATGTATATATAATATCATATACATACATACATATATGTTTCAATACCATCATGTATTTATATATATATACATATATGTATATATATATATATAATCGCTAATATATATATTTATATATATCATAAGTCAATAATGTAAGCATACATTCGATATATATATATAAAAGAGTACAAGCAAGATAGTATATACTAAACACATTATATTGAATGTATGCATATATATATGTATAAAAGTATATGCCTGTATGTACACATATAGGTAGGTATATCTATATCAATGCATCTGTATGTGCGTGTCCATCCACCAACATACATGCGTATCGATATACATATACATATGGATACGTGCATATATTATACATATATATGTTCACATTTGATTCACATATAGTCATTCACAATTACCATCATATTGATAAGTGTTTACGTGTGGTACATCTATACATGTGCATATACATGTCGTTAGATCCCATTGACATGTAAGTGCATATATATACACATACTCCACGTACATCCCACTTGTCAATATAATCTTAATAGTACAAGAAAGATTTCAAAAGCTCAATAGATAAACATCACCCACTAATGCATGCAGTAGTAAACAAGACTCTCTAATGTAGACATATCAACTAAGGATGACTTACCAACTACCCACAAACTGACTCAACTCAATCATTCTAATGTGGTGTGTGTATGCTCAGATAGTTTACTTTTACTGGTTACCCGACCAAGATCTTCTCCTGAGTGATACTTCCCCTCTGCCTAGAGGAATGAAACATATACCTGTATCCACTAACACATGCACACAACAATCAATTGTTCACAACATATGTAGTATACATAAAACATCTCCAAAGTTAGAATAATAATTCAATAACCATCCATTCACATATATACAATATTTCCCCATGAAAAAACATCAACTGAGATAACATCAAATGAGATAACATTCACATTGATAACAAAGTGCGAGCACAATTTATTCATCTCCATAATTCACATTACATGCATATTTACCCTATGTAGTAATAGTAAATAGTAACTACACAATTGGGGTGTAACAAGGATGGACACCTGCAATGAAATCTAATGGTATTTATTACTTTATATGGACCTTAGTATTCTTTTTATGATACTATTTACTTTCTTTTATGTTTGTGTGTGCACTTACTTTGAAATACGTACATTTTAGATGATGGAAATCAAACAACTTGAATTTTGATGCACAAACTTGAAGAAGCTTACTTGTAGTTTGCTAGTGTTCTAGTTAATTTTTTATTTTGTAAAACAAAAGGCATCCACAAGTACACTATGAAACTTGAAACAATGACGAGCTATGACACTTTGTAATTTTATTATTTTGTAAAAGAAGGTTTAAGTCTACTATTAGGGGTGATCAGTCTTGATTGCAATTTAGAGGGCTTGAATCTTATGAGATCAATTTAGTTGAACATATTATGAGTAGAGATGAGGGATTCAAAAAAGATGTTGGCTCTTTGCAAGTAGTTTTAAAAGCAAATGTATTGTCTCATCTTGCATTTTGAAAATATGACCTCGTAAATGTAACATCCATATGTAACTTTTTTTCTTGTACATGCAATATACAATGCATGAATTTTAAGAATGATAAATGAATAAAAACAAAATGTGACATGTGTACTAAAGATGCATCTTTTCTTCAAAATAACAAATTGGATATACTTTCATGACCACCATTGCCTTTAATATTTTCTTTATTATAAAAATGTAATATGTGCATATCATGTATATATTTTTAATAGATAATAATTTTCCTAGTACATAATTGTCAAGACACTAATTAATCATAATTTAGCATACTACAAACTACAAACATTTCATTTTATTACAAAAGAAGGGCTCATTCTACCTGCCCCCCACTATTCAAAATGATGACTAACAAATTAACTATACAATCATTTTTTTTGTTACAAGCTTTTCTTTGACAAACATGGGAATTTACTCCAAAATATATGAATCCAAATGTAATGCACAAATGACCTGGACTCTTAAACTTATATAATCAACGAAAGTGTAAAATGGCTACAAGTAAACACAAGACTAGGTACAATAGAATCATAGTAACACAATTTTGAATACAAAAAAAAACATAAATACTAATAAGCCACAATGAGAAAGCAACAATTATGCTTAAATTTGGTTCATTGGTGTCACATTTGATAGTAGTAATCTATATAATTCATTTCTCTAGAATCCAACTCTAAAATTTTGATTGATCATTTCAAACAAAAATCTTCCTCTTGCTTCCAATAGTGGCAGCTAAATGAAAATGTAAGAAATAAATTGACATCATTATTCATGGCTTCATTGTTGTTCAGTGAAGCCATACTAGAAGGGAAGAAAATCAGGTTGCATATTTTTTGGCTAAATTTGCTTTCAATTGTAATGATATCAAGATTGATACTAGAAGTGGTTAGAATTGTTCTATGTGGGATTCAAATAGTGCCTTTAGAGATTTTGTGAATTCTGACTACAATGTTTTTTGGATTTTGGATTTTTGTAGGGTGCTTCTTGTTGGAGTTTTGGTTCTTGGGGTGTCTTTCCTACAATCATTGTTATTCCGTTTGTTAATTGACTTTCCTTTTAGTTCAATTTTTTTTTAACATAAAGACAAATATTAGTTATGGTACTCACAAGATGAATAATCTTTATGGTCGTAAGGATGTATACCTTCGCTATGGAGATTGGAGGATTCCTATCTTGTTCAGATTGCCTATCTTCAATCCATTTGAATTTTCAAGATTTTTTGGAATTGATGTGCTAAGAGTCTTTTTAAGACATGCAAACCCACTTTGTAATATGTTTATATTTTAATATATTTTTTTATCTTTATGTTAAAAAATCTACATAACTCATTTCAAAATAAGTCTCACTAAAGTCTATGAATCTACTTTACACTAAAAGAAAATTATTGGAAAATAGTCTCATCCTCTTTCCCTAAATGGTTACACAAACTTTACTTGGTGTTTAGAAGAACTAAGACAAATGTAAAAGTGTAGATCCACATTAATTAGCCCTCTATTTTATGTTTCCACCTATGTTGACATCTTTGTAGATGTGTTAGCTAGTAATTGATTTATGTCTAAGCTCATATGCTTGCAAGCTTTGAATGTCATATACAAAGGATTATGCCCATTAGGTTTTAGGAGAGACATCATGAAACTTGTTCTACTCAAAGTGTAATCAAATAGTCTAAATGTTATGTTCATGCATCTAATTGTTGACACTTGACACTCCAATTCAAATTGATTACTTTCAATTAACTATTTTATGATAACAATCCAAATATGCTACATATCTATGAAAAATTATGTTGTGTATGACATATAATTTATTTAAAATCCTAAACAATTCATTTTATCGTACCAATTACACACTAAACTGTGACTACTGTTATGCTTACATAGATGCATTTTAGTCGACTGTTATAGATTAAGCACACATAAAGTTTATGGGCCACTATAGCCTTTTTGGTATTAGTTGTCTAAGCTTTGGACTGTTTCAGTTGTTACAACTTTGGAAATAGAATCTTAGGGTAAGGTCCCATGGAGGGGGGCTTCCTAAAAAAACGGAATGAAATATGCTGAATTTTTTAAGAATATTTTGAAACTAGTGGTCCCATGAATTTAGTTGTGCAGTTTACCTTAAAAATTTAAGTTCCAAGATTTAAGGAAGCCCTAGAATGAAATGTTGTGAATAAAAATTTAATAAATAAACATCATTTTCCTCCAATTTTTTTTTGAGGGAATATAAATTCAGATGTGAAAGTGACAGGAAAAACTCCTAAGCTGGTGGGACAATTTCTAGCCCCACCGCAATCTCACGAGCTAAAATCTTCAGAGCTTTAGCAATTTTTTTTTTTCCCACGAGACCTCTTGCTTCTGTAAACCTAGGACCCCAGGCCCCCATGGGACCATAAGGTTAGTTCTACCTATACTTCTGGAACATCCTCGCCTATGATATTACTTCACATAGAGGCTGAATTTTATTGGATGTACTTTAAAAAAACTAGTGCTGTTACTGGAGTTTGCACATGTCTGCTCACCCTTCCTGTTCTCACAGAATTCCAGGAATTATACATCATGCCACAGCATTTCCCTTTTCTCGGTTAAGAAAGCTTAGTAATTGGCATAAAAACATACCCATAACGAGGACTGATTACAATGGTGCTCGATACAGAATGTACTACGCAATTTGGAATGTGGGTAATTCTCCTTCGCCTTTATCAGCATCTGGTTTTTCATTTGCAGAGAACTTCAAACATAAAGAACCCCCCTCTTCCATTTCTGAACAGATATTAGACGAACAAAACCAACTGGGTATTGTCTGGACTGCAACAGAAATAGCTAAAGCAACAGGAGGACAGGTTATTAAATCAGGTCCCCCTGGAAGCATATGCACAGATACCAGAACTATTAAACCTGGTCAATGGTTTCTTGCCCTTACAGGCCCCAGATTTGATGGCCATCACTTTCTACAATCTGCATTGGCTAAGGGCTGTGCAGGTGTAGTAGGAAACAGGGTTTGTGAAAACTGGCCGAGGGGTTTTGTGAAAGTCGAGGACAGTACACTGATAGCCCTACAAAATTTAGGTTCGTCGGCAAGGAAAAAATTCAAAGGTCCTGTTGTGGGTATCACAGGAAGTGCAGGAAAGACCACGACAAGGGCCATGATTGCCCTTGCCCTGGAGTCTCTGGGTCACATTCATCAGACACCAGGTAATCAGAATAATCATATTGGTGTACCTCTGACTCTTATATCAATGTCATTGCCTTCCAAAGCCTGTGTTTTGGAATTGGGGATGAATCATGCGGGAGAGATTCAGGAGCTGGCTAGGATTTCAGAGCCTTGTGTGAGAGTGGTGCTGAATGTGGGTCCTGCTCATATGGGGAACTTCACAAGCTTGGAGGAGATTGGGAGAGCTAAAGGCGAGATATTTCTGGAGGCAAGGCCCGGAGATGTGTGTATATTAAATGCAGATGATCCTTTGGTCATGGCCCTTCGCATTCCAGATGGGGTGCAAAGAGTATGTACTGCTTTCTCTTCTTATTTGAGTTTTATTTTGTAGGGAAATGGCGAATCAATGTAAATATATTACACTTTATGAAGTAGAGTTCTTGCAAGGCATCCGTTCTTAGAAGTCAGGCACATTTTGGTGGGGAAACCCTTTCATGCAGAAGCGAGTGATGGGATTTATCGTTTGCAGGCTGGTGTGGTTTCTCCTATGATTAGGAGTAATTCATTGGTGACCTGGATCACCGGGTTTCAAAATATCAAATTGGATTCATTAGACCGGCGTGTCTGGTGGTTCATATTTGTACTTCGAAAGAGCCTTACATACATATCACAGATATATTATATGAATCTCTTAAAAAATTTTAAGGTTCAAGAGTAGTTCCTGGGTCATCCAGAATCCGGATTGCCTTGTTTGAAACAATTGAGTTCGATCCATTTAACTAGCATGTTCAGTGGCTCAAAGTCAGTATTTCAAACTGCCTTCCAGTTGTATCAATTCGCTATTAGTTATAACTCGTGTAAAATTAGAAGACCCTGTAGTAATTCTTGGTTCGCCCGGATCATCACCTGGTTTGAAAATATTGAACTGGATCCATTTAACTGGCAAGTCTACTGGTTCATATTGGTAATTCAAACTGCCTCCCAGTTAAATCACGGATCTATTAGATAAAACTTGAAGGAATTAGAAGGCTCATAAGCAATTACTAGGTCAATCGAATACCTATTTTAAAAATATCAAATTTGATTCTCAAATTAACATGGCCAGTGCTTCATATCTGATATTTCAAACCATAGTTGGAAAACTCGGACTCGGCAAAAACTCGCTAGACCCAAAAAATTAAAAAATTGACTTGGTAAAAACTTGGCAACTTAAAAAATTGCTTAAATTTCTTTAGAAACACATTTTTCTTTTGCAAAATTCAATGACAAGATGTATCCAATAGTCCATAAATGAGTACAAAAGTGTTTTCTATTTTATCGATTTTAGTGCAAATTGAGTACAAAATTGCATTCTTATGCAGAATCTTGATGACTGAAAGCTTGATACAATAGGTAGCTGAAAAATGAAAATAGTAAAACTAAAAAATACAACATTTTAAACCTTCCTCTTCCCTAATATACTAAAAACTAGGGGAGAGGTAGAGTTTCTAGTCCTTAGAGTAGGCTATAGCTCCTCAGTTGGCATGGAAGGCAGTGGCTCAACCTCCATCCATCCTAGAAGTAGATGACAATGACTCCTCATCCTCATCAATGTCATCCGACCCTACATCTCCTGCTGCACCGACATCCTCCAATGTTTGTCTCTCAAAATCAAGAATCTTGTCCTCGGTAAACAATGGAGGTTGCTCATTCCACCCTATCCAATCACTATAAGGATCTATCTCATCCAAATCAATAGGATCCTATGATTTGTCATCTACCCTTCTTATGTGCAGCCGAAGGTTATATTGCACAAAGACAAGGTCATTGAGGTGCTTTTGAGCTAATTTTTTCCTCTTCTTCGTGTGGATGGCCTCAAACAAGCTCCAATTGCACTCACAATTGGATGATTACAAGGTTGGCATAATATGCGAAGGGCAAGTCCTCAGAGATTCGGGGTATTTCCACCCCAATTTTTCTACCAAGACTTTGCAAAATAAAATATTGAAGAGTTAGAAAGCAAAGTCAAAACATATTTTATCAAATTATAAGATGCATGTGAAATAAAGACTCCAAATTTTATACTTAGTGTTTGAGTGGTTCTTCCTCAAATAGCTAGGTTTGAAGAAAAGAGTCTCCCCTTCCTTCCTTGAAACTTTACAATTCTTGGACAATGAGGTCTCTCACCTCAACTTGGGGTGTCATCTTTGAATACATGTCATGAGCCCCTCCATAACCTCTCCATTAGGATCCGAGAAGGTGTGTGAATAGAAAAAATGAGGGTTGAGGAAGTACCATGCTGCGTGAATGGGTTGGTGGAGTTGATTGTTCCACCTCCTATCAATAATCTCCCATATGGGATTAAATTTGAGGCTGTCCCCCATGTAATCATTTCTAATAGCCTCTTTGGCCCTATCCATGGCCTCATAAATATACCCCATTGGGTTTAGATCCCCATCTACCAAATAGAGAACTCTAACCAAGGGCTTTGACACCTACAATTTACAAGTACAAAAAGATTAAATTTACAAATTTATAATGAAAGACTTAAATTAAAATAAAATAAAATATTCAACTTGAATTTAAATTCAAAGTTTTGAAGTTACCTTCATGATCTTTGTAGCTCTTTGTGCAAAAAGGTAGTCAAAGACTATGCTTGCAACCCTCTCTCTTTCACGCTTCTTTGCATAATATGAGTCTAACCATGCTTGACTCACAAACATTTGTTTTTGTTAGTGCTTTATAGCTTTGGGAGCTATTTTCCCTTAGTTAAAGGCTGGTCGGCCTTCATGTTTCAAACAATATTTATATTCTCTAGGGGCCGACCTCGAGAAGAGGTTGCCTAACTTGTATTTAAGGAAGGTGAAGACTTGTCATTTGATCAACACAAACATTCTCTCATTCGCATCTCCTAAATAGTAGCAGAAGTTCGCCTTTCCTTGCAGCAAGTATGAATTCAAGAAGAAGTATCCTCATCAAGGAGAAGTGTCTCCATTCATTGTATATACTCAGCCTTGTGTAAGGCCTGATTCTTTAAGCAGATTTCTGCTCTTATTATTCTAATATATAAGAAGAGATTATTTGCTCGGTTTTTTTCCCTCGAGAAGGAGGGTTTTCCCAGGGTAAACTTTGTGTTCATTGTCTTATGTGTTGCATTTTTGATTGCTTACATTTTTGATCCTAAAACTAACATGGTATCAGAGCGGGTCTAAGAAAAGATCTGATCAGAATTGTTAAGTAGTCTGAAGGAGATATGGTTTGGGCAAAGCCATGGATGGTTTCTCGAATCAGACAAAGTGCCATTTGAACAAAATTATGTGGATGAGATAAGCAAGAGAGCAGCATTCGGATTGATGTGTGTTTGCCGCATTGGTGATGTTCAGGCAAATTGAGGTGGCAAAGAATGCTTACAAGCCTACAGGCTGTGTTGCCAGGCGGTGGTGAAGATTGGTGCATTCAGGGGTCAAGTCTGTTGTTGAAGTGCTTGCTTATTGGCAACATTTGTTTCAGTAAATAAGGATTATCAATCTACCTTGCGAATTGTATAGTGCAAGACTTATTTTGGTGCAAATGCTTGGGATCAATGGGACTTGGAATCTGTAGGTCGTGGTTGAATCCTTTGTTTGAGGGCAGCAGTGGTGAAAGTCTATTCATTGTTGCGTTCAGGCCGTTCAGATCCAGATAATGATATTGTGGTGGAGGTGAGCATACATGCCGTCCAGGTAGAGCCTCTGGCTCTGGCCGGCCTCATTCTGAAAGCCGCGATCATCATCAACAAAGCGATCTCTGGCCGACGTCATCACAACACTGGGAAATCGCATTCATTGGCTCATTGACATCAGACAGACTATGATGGAGGACAAGCAACCTCATCTGTAACTTGGCGCACCATTCTGGAGATTCATCGCACCATCATTCACGGATACTAAGAGTTGGGTATCTCATCCGGAAATCTCGTGATTCTTTCAACACCAGATCGCATCACCTCACAGGCCGCACACGACATACATAGAGATACTGGCGCTCGAGATCAATAGGAAACACATAAGTGCAGGAGTCGTGCGTCGACCAAAGCTTCTATACTCACGGGAACGAGAGTGATCACTGAGCAGGACAATTGGAGAAAGTCGAAACTCAACAGTTTAGGGATCTCAATCTAAGACGTCTCTCTTCGATGAGTGTGTAGAAGATATATGCTATGAGTGAGTCTAAAGGAGAAGCCATCGATTTATTTTTGGTGATTTGAACCCGATGAAGTTTTTGAAGGAGTCATTTTTATAGTGGAGGACTGATAGCATTACAGATTTCGTGCTTTTGTGATTGCATGACCTGTAGGTTAATTTGTGCCTCTTTTGTGCCTTCGGTGAGGAGTTGATGTATAGTTTGTTGCTGCAGCCTCATGTTTAGGATTTTCGGTGATGGCTGTGTGTGAAGAGAATACAACATCCCTGAAGCATTGAATTAATTTCCAGACAAGTTGCGAATATATGCTCAGTATTGACGAATATATGGTGCGAGAGTTGCCTTGTCCCTTGTGTTGGGCGATTGCTATCATTGGGCACTCATTCGTATTTTGATCAAAGTTAACGGGAATTCATATTGCCGCTGAAAGAGTCAAGTCTCCATCTCATTATCATAATTAAATTTGCTGTTGTTGGCGACATCTTCATTTGTGTACATTCGCTTGACAAGGCTGTGTAAAGGAGTCGCTATTTGTCATTAATTTTTGGCATTTATTTGACATCTTCTAATCATGCCAAATTATGAGAGGATCAATCTAACTACAACTAGTATCAACATTTGGTTTGTCTTCATGCTTCAGTGGCAATATTGCCCCTGCTGAGTGACCACTACTTATGTCAGGTTTAGTTTTTGATTGCATGCTGGATGAATATGCCCAAATATGTATTAGCGCTCATATATACTGATCGAGTTTACTATCTGCAATCGCTTATTGTATTGGTTGAATGGTGTTTAGCGAAGGAGTTTCATGTCTTCTGATTGCAAAAGTCATTTCGGGATAATCTCATAGTCACAATATTTGTTGGTACATTGCCAGGCTGATATTCCTGTTACCGACGGAATTCCAAATTAATGTTATATCATTTCTGAGGCTAATTTTGGATGCTGTATATGGAGGCGGCATTACTAGCGTCGACATCCTCAGTTAAGTGCTTGGTCTAAGTCCTGATATTGGGCGTGTATTGTGGTAGTATCCTCATCAGTTGTATGAGCGGGCCAACAAAACATGGAATGTTATAATCTTCATTATCGGTTGGTGCTATGATCTTCACATATGTTCGATTGATGGAGAATCGGACCTCATATATTCTTTTGGAGATATCTTTATCGGGAGTCTCATTCGTGGGTTATAGTAGGCAACAAAAAACCATTCCAAAGCCAACTCAATTGTTTGGGAATTATTTATGCTGTCTGGTAATCACATCCTTTACTGTTGGTAATCACATCCTTTACTGTTGAAGTTGTTTGGTTTGTATGCTGATTAGCGGGAGTTCTTGGTCATCATCGACGTTTTGGAGTTTTCTCATTGCTGAGTCTCCTGTTCATTACGGGAGCCTTTAATATTATTGGAAACGTTTGAGGTATCTGTGCATATGTGATCGTTTGGGGGAAGATCGGGATCATCTAAAGTTCAAATAATGTAAATGATAGCACTTGTGATTACCGGATTTATAAAGTTTTCTGTTGTATCAATCCCTGTTGGCGTCATTACCTGTTCATATGTTGGCCTCATGACTCTTGTATTGGGATGGATCGAGGAGCAAATGGATGATGAATTAATTATCCGAGTTTGCATACGAAATTCAAAGGGAGGAAGAGCTTGAGGCATCTTGTGAGGAAGTCACGTAGGTTAAAGAAATGAACTAACTTGATATCAATGGAGACACAACTTGCAGCCATGGGATTGAGTTGGTGGCACATAACTTCACTGGAGACATCTCTTGAAGAGGAAGAACCTATATAGATTGTCATTGCGATCAATTTCTTCGAAGAGGAGGAAATGTCATTAAGAGGGAGTTAAATTCCGAGAATTCAAGACACGAGTTGAGAGCATGTCTAGGAAAAGGATTAAGGTTCTGAGACCAGTCAATGGAGGGGAGTTCACTTCCAAAAGATTTCTTTGCAATCTCTGAGGCAGGGATCAAGAGGGAGTTCTGTGACTTACTAAGAAGAAATGAAGGTGTCGGCTAAGTGGGTTGCAGTGTTGCAAGGATAGGTGCTAAAGTCCTTGGGAGACCTCTTCAGCTGCATAAAACATAATTGCACAAGACAGTCAATCTGGATTCGACATTGGTAGCTCCGCAAACCTATTCAGAATAGGGTGATCCAGGATGAGGTCGAGAAGGACAGTCCTGAACTCTTGCAAGTCAGTAGTGCCAGAGGTGTGCGTTGGAAACCATTCCTCTAAGGCAAGCATTGCAAGCAATCTTGGACAAGGCGGTCAAAAGGTTGATGCAAATACTTAGAGCTTCAGAGGGAGTCACATCATCATGAAGATTTGTTGTAGTGTATATTTCTTTGAGACGGAGAAATATGAGGTGAAAGCCCTTGTAGTGTATATTTCTCTGAGATAGAGAAATATGAGGTGCGAGCCCTTGTTCATCTCTAAGATTGAGATGAGACGTCATGTTGAGAGACTCCATGGCGACATCACGTTGAGAGACTCCGTGATGAACCCTTGTACTTGTGTTTCTTTCCACACATGGGAGTAGCCATGGTGGACGTCATGTTGAGAGACTCCATGACGATATCACGTTGAGAGACTCCGTGATGAACACTTGTGCATATGTTTCCTTCCACACATGGGAGTAGCCATGGTGGACGTCATGTTGAGAGACTCCATGACGACATCACGTTGAGAGACTCCGTGATGAACTCTTGTACATCTTTGAGACTGAGATGTGATTTTCCACAAATGGGTGTAGCCATTGTGGGCGTCATGTCGAGAGACTCCATGACGAGGATATCTGGAAAATAACTCCCTAGCTAAGAGGGAGTGTTAGTGCTTTATAGCTTTGGGAGCTATTTTCCTTTAGTTAAAGGCTGGTCGGCCTTCATGTTTCAAACAATATTTTATTCTCTAGGGGCCGACCTAGAGAAGAGGTTGCCTAACTTGTATATAGGGAAGGTGAAGACTTGTCATTTGATCAACACAAACATTCTCTCATTCGCATCTCCTAAATAGCAGCAAAAGTTCGCCTTTCTTTACAGCAGGTCCGAATTCAAGAAGAAGTATCCTCATCAAGGAGAAGTGTCTCCATTCATTGTATATACTCAACCTTGTGTAAGGCTTGATTCTGTAAGCAAATTTCTGCTCTTATTATTCTGATATATAAGAAGAGATTATTTGTTGGGTTTTTCTCCCTCGAGAAGGAGGGTTTTCCTAGGGTAAACTTTGTGTCCATTGTCTTATGTGTTGCATTTTTGATTGCTTACATTTTTGATTCTAAAACTAACAGTTTTAAAGCAGTCAATGAACCTATAATGCTTTGCAACGTTAGGAAAACCGTTGCAAACCATGTAATGCCCGATCTTACCAACTCTTTTCCTTGGGTGTGATCTCTGATTAAATTAAGAACCCAAGGGTGATTGTAGATAAATTTTGTGATGCTCTTTGCATCATCTACGACCAGTGTCACTCAATCAAGTTTGCCTATGTTCTCTAAAAGAAGGTCAAGGCAATGTGCTACACAAGGTGACCAAAAAGGTGTCCTATGTTTGTCCTAGAGCGATCTCCCAGCCGCCACATATGCTTTTGCATTATCGGTGATGATTTGCACCACATTTTCTATGCCCACCTCCATGACAACTTCCTCCAACATTAGAGACAATTTTTCTACAATTTTCACTTTGTTGGAGGCATCCACCTGTTGGTTGTTTTTGTATCCTACTGAGCCTTGCAATTCCCTAAAGGATTACCAACCCTTATATTCAAGAACTTCAAAACTAGTGGCCAACTAATGGGTAAAAGTTTCTCAGGCCCTTACCCCTATTCTTTAGGCTCTGTGAGACCAAGGAGGGTGTTCCTATTTGTGTTCATCTGATACTCTCTGTCGTAAGAACACTTCATTACACAAATATATTCCTACCAACTTGCAAATATACAATACTTATCAAAGGTTTGGCTGACCTTTACACAATGACCACATATTTACTAGTAATACAAGTATATACGAGATTTGCATCTCATAATGGATAAGATTTGAATTAAGTAATGTTCCAACCTTGAATCCATAGGTAGGTATTGTTTGATTTCAATATATTATAAGAATCCCTGACAAACAAACCAGTGCCTCATCAAATTGGGCAAGAGGAGTCAAACATGAAATAGTTTGTCATATGCAAAACATTTAACCCTGAAATGAATGGACCATTCTAGTAATGCATTACATCACAAAAACTCATAGTACTTAAAGTATTACTTCTTACCACATCCTTAGCAAATTATCACAGATCCATGACTCTCTTCAAAGCATTAAATTAACTCTTTGAGTTAAGGCAAGAAAAAGAATCATACATTCAAATGGACCATTGAAGATAAATGAAATGATACTTGATATTTTCATTCATGGCCTGTAACAACTGTACATAGGAGAGCACATACTTTAATTTTATAGATTTGTCTCGATATCAGTAATTTGCATAAAACTATTTAAGACTATTTCATATATATCCCATACCCAAGACAATTTACAAGTAGATTCATCCAGAATTCTACATCATATGCGCTCACTATACCCTACCTAGACCTTCTGGACTCAAAAATCCGACCATTGCAATGAGCCTTGAAATCTCTTTTATAGCACAAGAGAGCGACAAACATCGGGCTCATTGCAGTTACATTTCAAAACAAAATTTCATCTGCATTTCAAAATTCCCAGACGGTTGGATGTAATCATGTATTGAACAGGAGAATAAATAAATGTAACAACCCACATAACTAGTCGGTGTAACCATACTCGTAGCAAAATGCCATTAAGGTTTTGTTGTCCACGTCCATGTCGAACCCCAAAAACAACCAGCATTAGCAACATAACAAAAAATGGAAAACCAAGGAAACAACACCATCACCCGAAACCCAGAGCAGCACCATGGCCACGGTATAGACGGCCACTTCGTGTTTTCGCCACAGTGGGAGGCGAAACAACCACTTCATCTTTATCAGCACACCTCTCAGCAGCAAAACCAACAACATTACATGGTGCCACCGCAACAATTGGAGAAACTGCGAGGACCTCTTCATTAACACCAGCCATCTCAGTCAGAGCCGTGAGGAAACAACTGTAATCAGAGCCAGTCTCTACATCACTGTCATCAGAGCCACTTGAGACATCAATGGGTGAATTCCGTCTACTCAGAGAGCCACGATTGTATCTCAACTTGGCCTTTTGATCTCTTCTCATACTCTGCATACTTCCTCTCCTTGCCAAGCACTACCACCTCTGCGCTTACAACTTGGCCTTTGAGCCGAGAGCTGCACTTGGTAATGCCTGAGACAGTCTTCATGCTTTCCTCCTTCAAGATAAGAGCACTTGGAAGGGTACTCTGCTTGTGTTGTTGCACTTCTTCATGAGATCTTCGTATATTTACCCTTGCAGACCTACATACAGACGAAGGAGAAGCAGTCGACTTGCTCATTTTGCACCAAGACTCAACTTTCGTAGGAGCAATTACTAATCACTGAACAAGCATAGAGAAATTCAGAATCCTAATTGTGATGGTGAAAGTGAGGAACCAACATCCATATTTATTGAGCAAATTGATGATGTCGATCATCAATGCTCCAAGAAAAACACGAGTGAGCGAGTGACTATTCGCTAGCGTCTGTTTCACCATAGTTAATTCCTAGGTATATGGAAATCAGCGTACAATTCATCATAATTACCAGGAAGTAGCCCTTTGCATGCATGGATATCAGGTTGATATCCCTCGAAGAGCTTACACCATTAATGCTCACCATTTGCAGAGCCCAAATAGCCATCACATGGCCAATTTTGTGTTTTGAATATGAGCCATTGATGCACCGATGCATTGGCCCTTAGAACGACTCAAATTGAGTCAAAAACATTTGAAAACTCCATGCTGTCGCATGGCAGGTCCATCGGCCAATGATGCTTCCCTCAGTTAGAAAACACATATACCATTTGCGGGCCCCATCCAGCCTCCTTATGTTGCCAACAAAGTCCACTTGTTGCCATCGTGCAGACTGCGCACGACATTAGGTGGCATTATTTAATACTCTGCGCGACACGCGCACTACGACTCAGATTAAGACCAGGCGGTATGTTGGAGCTGTCGATTTATCGCCAGCTAAGATTTGGCCAATAGTGGAGATTGGGTCCCACCCGAATTGAAGGACGCGTGGCGCAATTGTGCACACTGTGCGGCTTAGTCAATATACACTTTTTTAATATTGTGCGGCGTGCGCACAAGGGCTTGGATTTTGATCATTAAATCCGACGGCTCAAATTTTTGCACGTGCATATATTGTTTGTTATAAGGAAGGGGCCATGGGCTAGGTGACGGGCAACGACCCTCCGAAAGAATAAAGACTTAAGACATAAGTCTTTAAAGACGAAATATTTCGGGCCGACCATGAAATATTTAAAATTTAACAAAAACTTGATGAACGGCAGGCTTAAGCAAAGGGGCCAGTAAAGACAATCGGCACGATGCCATAAGTCATAACTAAGATAATCGGTGACCTGGTACAACGGGTCAACATGGAAATATAACGCAAGGGTTCAATACTTTTGAAAAAAAATGAACAAGGGTAACAAACCCCTAAACCCTAACATACAACCATCAAGCACAAGGGTGACAATGATTAAAATTTGCATGGAACCTTTTAAAATTTGTCAAATTTCAAAAGCTCTATCACCACCAATTTCAAAAAAATAACTTCACATTTTGAAGCAATCAAAAAATTAAGAATGGTGCAGTTTTTCCCATTCGTTCACCCATTTGGAAGAATGGTGCAGCCATATTTTTTCCATTCTTTCTTTTGCTCTTCCACTATTTGCATTACCCTTTCAGTTGCATTTGTGAACAACCTACAAGTACAAAGTAAAATTAAGTACAAAATTCTAATTTTTAAACAAAAAATAGCTTAAATCAACATAAATTAATATAGATTAAATAACATAAATTTAGCCTAAAGTTCGACATAAATTACTATAACTTATAAGTATAACTTAGCATAAAATTTTAATTAACTAACCTCCCACTCAAGTTTCTGTGAGAAGGCACCTTGTAGCTTTTTCTTGCAATTGCCAATGCAATAACCAAATTGTCCCAATAAGGACTACTTGTCACATTGAAAGGAATGTTGTAGAAATACCAAAAATCAATACATGCCATGTCAGCATGTTCATGCACCTCCCTATTTCACCTTGTAGCTTCCAATGATGGTTGTGCTCCAGGTTTGTTTCTAGGCACAAAAAAATAGTGTGTTGTGCGTGTAGGTGTAAGCACTAGTACTTTGCTTGAAGTAGAGGAAGTGGAGGGTTTGGAGGCTGATGCCCCTCAAATGTGTGGACTATGAAGAGAGCCCACAATGTTAGGACATGTGTCCTCATTTATTTCTACTTGCTGATGACCATGACCACCAGCTATGCTTGCTGCTATGGCTACCTTTGTCCTCTCCCTTTGCAATTTTTTCTCTTTTGCAGCTGCAAATATGGCATTCATCTCTCATTTTATCTCTTTCGTGGTCGTAGGACAAGGCTTGGCATCACGATGAGTAATGCTTGTAAGATAGTATTCGAGGCGATTTATGTCTCCATGATGTAGCTTCTCACAGCGAATGCAAATAATCGATCCAGGCATCGGTCCCTACATGACATACTTCCAAGCTGGGTCTCTAGTGTTCGTGTTTCTTAGATCAGATTAAACAATGAAAGCACTTAATAATATTGCAACACATAAGACAATAAACACAGCAAGATACCCTGGGAAAACCCTCCTCTTGAGGGAGAAAAACCCAGCAAATGAATCTCTTATATAAAGTAGAACAAGAGCAGAAATCTGCTTACAACTTAGGCCCAACAATGGCCAACACTTGATACAAAGAAATCGCACCTCTCCTAGATGCAAGATATACAAATGAATATGAGATCTTCCTTGAAACCAAGCTGCTGCTATGAAGGTGCGAATTCTGCTCTTAATTGCGAATTTACTTGACTTGAATGAATGAACACAATGACAAGTAAGACCTTGTATATATACAATAGAGGCGCCTCTTCAAGATAGGTCGGCCCTCTAAAGTAATATAATAAATAACAATTTATAAATAAGGTCGGCCCAAGTGATAATCAAAGCAAGCGAATCATATAGGGTCGGCCCTCTGCATTTAATAAATGTTATAGTCATGAATTAAATAGCCGAATGGCTATTCATTTAATTCATGCTTTTTTCTTGTAATTCGTGCAAAGGAAGTGCATCCCTAAGCTGCTATAACATCAACACTCCCTCTCAGCTAGGGATGATACTACCACCTGCACAAGACACATCATATTAGAATGAAAACAAAATAGAATATCACCTCATCGTGATATCAACCATCATGGCTACCTCCATAGATGGTATGAACAATTGCTCATCACTTAATGTGATGTTGTCACCTCAATGTGACTTTCACCATGGCTCCTCCAGAGGGTGATACACAAGCACAAATAAATCATCACGGATTCCCTCACGTGATGCTGTCATGGAGTCACACACATGACATCCACCATGGCTCTCCTAGAGGGTGGAAACAAGGGTTTTCACCTCAAATCTCAAAGAGAAATGCATTATCAAAAAATCATCACGAATTCCCTCACGTGATGCTGTCATGGAGTCACACACATGACATCCACCATGGCTCTCCCAGAGGGTGGAAACAAGGGCTTTCACCTCAAATCTTTCTCAATAGAGAAATGCATTATCAAGGGCTTGCACCTCAAATCTCTCTCAATAGAGAAATGCATTATCAATCAAGGATCACTGATACTGAGACTCTTTCTCAGTCAAGGCTGCATTCTCCACCATACCAAGCTTTTCTCGAAAGTACACAAACTTGATCCTGGAGAGAGGCTTGGTGAGAATGTCTGCCGTTTGCTCTTTAGTGCTGATATACCTCAACTGTATAGCTTTCCTTTGTACCATATCTTTAATATAGTGGTACTTGATCTCAACATGCTTTGTTCTGTCATGAAACACAGGATTGACAGAAAACTTTACATAGCTCTGGTTATCACAGTGTATAATGGTAGGCTCCATTGATTGTCCAAACAATCCTGCAAGGAGCTTACAAAGCCATATTGCCTCACGAGCTGCTATGTACTCTGCCTCGGTTGTACTCAGAGCCACTGAAGACTGTTTCCTGCTACACCAAGAAATCATAGCAGTACCCAAACTGAAGCAACAACCAGAGGTACTCTTCCGATCTGAGACATATCCTACCCAATCAGAATCAGTAAAACCATGCAGCTCTAAATCCACACTTGAAGAATATTTCAACCCATATCTAATTGTGCCACATAAATATCTCAGGATATGTTTAGTTGCTACAAGATGTATTTGCCTTGGTTCACACATAAACTGGCTAAGTGCACTCACTGCATAGCAGATGTCAGGTCTAGTGTTAACTAGATACATCAATGAACCAATCAACTGTCTATACATCGTAGAATCCACTGGTTCTGAACTAGCTGCAGCCTCCTTCAACTTATCTAGATTAGTCTCCATGGGTGTAGACATAGGTTTGCAGTCAATCATACCAAACCTTTTGAGAATGTCAATGGTATACTTGCCTTGACTTAGAATCATCTCATCTGGTTTTTGCCAAACTTCTAAGCCAAGGAAGTAATGCATGAGACCTAGATTCTTCATCTCAAACTCTGAAGCTAACTCCTTCTTGCATTTTAGAATTAGATGTTCCTCATCAGTGATAATCAAATCATCAACATATAAAACCAAAATCAAAGCTTCACCATTTACTACCTTGAAGTAGAGGTTAGAATCTGCATCATTCTTTGAGAAACCTAGACTTAATAGATACTGATCAATCCTTTTGTACCAAGCACGAGGAGCTTGCTTAAGACCATACAAGGCCTTCTTCAGCTTGCAAACATGAGACTCCTTCCCATGTACCTCAAATCCTTCGGGTTGCTCAATGTAAACCTCTTCTTCTATTACACCATTTAGGAAAGCTGTCTTTACATCCATTTGGTGAATCTTCCATCCTCTAGATGCGGCAATAGCAATGATGGTTCTGACAGACGTATATCGAGCCACAGGAGCAAAATTTTCTTCACAGTCAACTCTCTCTTTTTGTGAGAACCCACTAGCCACGAATCTTGCCTTGTGCTTCTTAATGCTCCCATCAGCTGCATGCTTGATTTTAAAGAGCCATTTAGAAGACACCACAGATTTGTCCTTGGGTCTAGGAACAATATCCCAAACATCATTCTTAAGTATGGACTGATACTCCTCAGTCATGGCATCTTTCCATACTTGTTGACTAGAAGCTTCTTCGACACTTGAAGGCTCTGACTCATCAAGGCGACATAACTAGAGAACTTGTGAGGTCTCTTGCTTTCTCTGAAAGCTCCTCTTGGAGCTGCAAAACTTTCTGCCTCCTGCATTGTCCTACGAGCCCAAAGAGGTCTCTTCTTTCCAATCACAATATCTAGAGGCCCATCAGTAGGGTCCAAGGGTTCAACTGGATCAACATCTTCTTTAGGTTCTGGAGCCTCCTTCAGGTTCTCTGGAATATGGTCAACTTCCATATCTTGAGGAGGTTCTTCTTCATCGACCTCCATAGGAGTGCCCTTGGACCTTCTGAAAGCAACATCTTCCTCAAATGTGACATCTCTACTAATCTCAATAGACTTCTGTCCTGGTATGTATATCCTGTAGGCTTTTGATGTCTCACTGTAACCTACAAGAATTCCTTTCTTCCCAGAAGGTTCTAGCTTTGTTCTCTTTTCCTTTGGAATATGAACATACACTGGACAACCAAAGATCCTCAAATGACTAACTTCTGGTTTCACCCCTGAGAATGCTTCTTCAGGAGTTTTATTCTCCAAGATCCTGTGGGGACTCCTGTTTTGAACATAGACGACAGTCCTCGATGCCTCAGCCCAAAGAGAGATTTGCAAATCTTGATCATGGATCATAGCTTTCACTGCTTCCACAATAGACCTATTCTTTCTTTCAGCAATACCATTTTGTTGTGGATTATAGGGAACACTGAACTCCCTCTTAATCCCTGCTCCAATACAAAAATCTCGAAAGGATTCAGAGTTGTATTCTCCACCATTATCGGATCTCAAAACCTTGATCCTTTTACCAGACAGGTTTTCAACCTGCGCCTTGAATTCTCTAAACCTTTCTAATACTTCTTCAGATTCTTTAGATCTCAAGAAATAAATCCAAGTCTTTCTAGAGTAATCATCAATAAAAATAATATAATACAAGAAACCACTAGAAGATGCAATAGACATTGGACCACATAAATCAGAATGAATGAGATCAAGAATACATTTAGATCTACTTTCACTAGGATGAAACATACCTTTTATGTTCTTGCCTAGGGCGCATCCCTTGCATGTACCTTCATGTTCTTGATTGAGTTTCAAAAGACCGGTGACCATCTTCTCCATGATAGGTAGAGCACGAAAGTGAATGTGAGCCAATCTTCGATGCCATAGATCGCACATGCTGGAACTGTTATGCACAAGCGCTTGAAGAGGACGACTGCATAGCCTGTAGAGACATTCATGTCTAACCCCAATTACTTGAGCAGTTTTGAAGTTGGAGTTCTTTGCCCATATAAGAACTTTGCCTTTAGAAAAGGCAACTTGATAACCCTTGTCTTCTAATGCCGAAATTGAGACAAGATTCCTCTTTATCCCTGGAACGAACAGTACAACATTCAACTCCAATGAAATATCGGAATCCAAATGAAGTGAGGAGTTTCCAATTCCTTTCACAGAATATCTAGCATCATCTCCAATAACGACTTGATCACTAGAGTTGCTCTCTACTAAGTTTGAAAGGTGACCCCTGAAACCGGTGATGTGCCTAGAGGCACCACTATCAATCAGCCAAGTGTTGGCGTTGGTAGATACATTGCTTGACAAAGCTGAATAGAACAGATAATCACTGGAGTCCTTCTGCGGAGCAACTTCTTCAACATTTGCAGTGGCAACCTGCTGCTTAGGTCTATGAGGACAATCCTTCGCAAAGTGACCATACTTGTCACAACGAAAACATTGAATCATGGACATGTCTCGTTTCCTTTTGAAAGCAGGAGCACCATCATTTACATTTTCTCGATTCCTCTTGAAGAACCCTTTCTTAAAGCCTTTTCCTTTCTTCGACGAATGAGAGGCAAGAACTTGGATTTCTTCATTCTTTGAACTTTGACCAATGCCCCTAGCCGTTAGTCTTGACTCCTCTTGGATACAGTCAATTCTCAATCGATCAAACTTGGGAAGTTTAGATCTTGCACTGATTCCTTGAATAAACGATTCCCATGAAAGCGGAAGACCATTGAGAGCAAGCATAGTCAAATCTTTGTCATCAATCGTGTGACCAATTGTGGAGAGCTGATCTCTTATCTCTGAAATCCTCATGAAGTATGTAATAACAGATTCTCCTTTCGTCATTTTCACATGATGAAGTTGTTGCTTTAGTGCAAGAGCTTGACTAGTGTTGTTGATTTCATACATCTCTTCCAAGGTTGTAAACATCTCTCTTGCCGTATCCAACTTGAAGACAATCGGTACAACATGATCCTTGACGGAATCAACCAACACTTTCTTTGCCCTAGTATCTTTCTTCCTCCACTGCAACTTCACTTCTTCCTCCTCAGGTTCGGGAACTTTTGTTTTCACAAACTTAGCCAAATCATTTTCTTCCAATGTGAGCATGATCCTGAACCTCCTTGATGTGTAGTTCGAAATTCCTTTGAGTCTATCCTCGATTTTCAGACCGTTCACCATCTTGAGAAATTTAGAAGATAGATTGAAAAAAAATAAAGTGAGTGTTGCAAACTAAATCTGATCACGATCTTTTTCACACCCGCTCTGATACCATGTTAGTGTTTCTTAGATCAGATTAAACAATGAAAGCACTTAATAATATTGCAACACATAAGACAATAAACACAGCAAGATACCCTGGGAAAACCCTCCTCTTGAGGGAGAAAAACCCAGCAAATGAATCTCTTATATAAAGTAGAACAAGAGCAGAAATCTGCTTACAACTTAGGCCCAACAATGGCTAATACTTGATACAAAGAAATCGCACCTCTCCTAGATGCAAGATATACAAATGAATATGAGATCTTCCTTGAAACCAAGCTGCTGCTATGAAGGTGCGAATTCTGCTCTTAATTGCGAATTTACTTGACTTGAATGAATGAAAACAATGACAAGTAAGACCTTGTATATATACAAGAGAGGCGCCTCTTCAAGATAGGTCGGCCCTCTAAAGTAATATAATAAATAACAATTTATAAATAAGGTCGGCCCAAGTGATAATCAAAGCAAGCGAATCATATAGGGTCGGCCCTCTGCATTTAATAAATGTTATAGTCATGAATTAAATAGCCGAATGGCTATTCATTTAATTCATGCTTTCTTCTTGTAATTCGTGCAAAGGAAGTGCAGCCCTAAGCTGCTATAACATCAACATCTAGCTCTTGCATGATGAGTTCTTGAAACCGGTAGTGGCATAGGCACTGATGGGGTGAAGCCTGAGGCGGAATTTGAACTAGAAGCTTCTCTATTTGCCATTATATTGTGTATTTAACCTACACTTACAAAGTGAAAGCACAACATATTAATTTTTTAATACAAAAAAAAAAAACCTAAATTATACATAAATCATTTAAAATCAGCCTAAATTTGGTTTAAATCAATATAAATGAGTTTAAATCAGTAAAAAATTAATCTAATCTAAATATTCTAAACATTTTTTTTTAAGAAAAAGGGAAAAATAAAATAAAAATTGGATATGAAAAACAATAAAAATAATGAAAAAATCAGAAAAAATTAACAAAAAATAGTGATGAATCTATTTTTTTTGAATTTAAATGCAAAAAGCCTACTTCTTTTTAGCATATGATATTTTTTAAAAAACTTATATGCAACATTTTGCAGCCAAAATGAAGTAAAATGATTTAAACAAACAAAAAGCCTACCTGTGCTTCAAATTTGCCTTTGAAATTCACCAAGAGATCTCTTTTGATCTTCTCTCCTCAATGGCAAAATGTTGTAAATGGTGTGTTTGTTATTGGGAAGGTTTATTTTTGGCAAAGCAGAGAAAAATATAAGTGTTTTTGTTTGTTTGTTTGTTTTGGTTGCCTTTTTTGATGCGGTGGCCTTTTAGACCTGTGCCCGCGAGTTTTTTGTATGGACTCACCTAGTTTTTGTCAAAATATAACCAAAATCTTGGTGATTTTTCGCCATAAACTTGCTGAGTATATGTGGCGAGTTAACACTGGAAATACTCGCCGGTCATTTGACTCGACGAGTACTTGGCGACTTGCCTAGTTTTCGGTGAGTCTGACAACAATGTTTCAAACTGCTGCCCAATTATATCGTAGATATAGTAGATGGAAAATTGTAAAGAATTAGAAGGCCAAGTATTTTGTGATGTGGAACTGGTTTGCTAGCTCAAGTTATACAACTTTGTAGTAAGAAATTGTCTCTTAGAGGCACCCTTAGTTTTGACATGTCCATCAAAAAGAGTAGCATGAAGCTTGGAATTAGAAATATCTTGGAAGGATATTGAGAAAGAATAATGAATCTGTAATGTCCCCTTTTCAGCCAGCTTCAGTGTTTGAAGGAGTAGCCTATCATTGGGTCCTTGTAGGCTAATGTTGATGTTTTGAGGGCCTTATATGGGAGTTATCTAGTTCTTCAAGTGCTAGTTTGTAGTGTTCTCTTCTCTAGTGCTTAGTGATATTCAAGGTTTTCCTTCTGGAGGTGTTACAGGCTCTGTTTAGACACACTTACTATTTTTAGTAAGTTCCTTGGACGTTGGTGTCCAACCTTACTATTTATAGTAAGGCATTCAGATGAGCAGTTTGAGCAGTGGGCTTCCTCGTGGCGTTGACAAAATACTTTGATGTTGATTATTTATGGAGTTATGATATTTTAATTATTATTAAAGTGATTACTTTTAATAATAGTTAAATATTAAAAGTGAATATCATTAATGAGTTATTTGACCTTATTATATATGGTTTATTTTATAACATAAGGTCATTATTTAAAAGGCATAAAGTGGACACCATGTTTGAGTTATATTATATGGCAACAAAAGCAAAATATTTTAATGATTTAATGAGCTTGGGAAATCGTGCTTTTTGAGGGAAGTATATAAGGCTCCAACAAAAGCACATTATTCATTCATTTTATACTTATGCAAATTACCAGAGCTTTTGTGTGGAGGAGAAACAAGGGTTTCTTGCTGCAATTTAGTCTTTGAGAATGAAACTCTCTCAGATTAAGCATTCTACAGGTGTGAAATACCACCCAAAGTTTGCTCTTCAGGTGGTTTCAACCAGAGGTCACATTTGTACACAATTGGAGTGATTATCACAAAGAAATTCAGGGGTTTGAATAGCAAATCAGTTTTTAGACAAAGACAAACGTTGTTGATTATATTTAATGCTGTTTGCACCATTACTGGGCCATACAATATCCTAAGCTTGCCGTCTGAGTTCTAGGCTGAAACACCTTGAGTTTCAGCTTCATTCTTCCACCATTTTGGGCGGCTAGGTCTTGGTTCTCATTGTGCATCATTTTCGAGGTAGAGAAATCTATTTCTTGAAGGTGGCGTCCAAGACAAGGGTTTACCAGTTGCTGTTATAAGTATTTCAGATTCACAATAAATCAAGCTTTGGCTTCCGGGTATGATATTATGTAATTCTCAAGCATTGAATGAAATCTGGATTGATAGTATTTGTAATTGCCTCAGTAGTTTGTTTATTTGCATTTGTATATACAGACTTCTTGCATTTCCTGGCATAAATTCTCAAAAACACAAAAAAGAAAAAACATATAACCAAAAAACAATCAGACAAGGCAAAAGAATTAGTTAGAAATATCCATTTGGAGGGGGGATATTTCAGAATCTAGGCATATAAGCAACTCAGAATTATGTTCAAAGATTTAAAGAGCATAGATGGTTGATTAGGACAGTGCCTGTTAATTGATGTAGAAAATTTCAACAATGTAGCCTTTTGGCCAACTCTATGTAGTTGTTGACTAGGAGACTTAATGATCAACTGGACATAGTTCTTTTTAAACGCAATGTTTCGACAGTGTAACAACAATTAGGAAGTGCTATATACTAGCACAAATCCATCATTATATGAAACTTGTATGTGTTGTAAGGTATCTAAAACATTCAAGGTGTCTGTCTGCACTAGAGGATCCGATCGCCCATAAGTAAGGGTAAGGAGAGGCACGACCCAAGTTGAAGGGGCGTGTCTTCCATGTTTGTCCCTTCGTCAAAACAACCGACGATTAGCCACTTTAGTAAATCAAACATAATTTAATATGTAAGTGCGATCTGAATATACATTATTATATTCTTATATTTGATCGTAGCTATCAATCTTCAACACTCCCTCTTAGCTAGGGAAGATAACTCCAATCAAGTAGATAGTGATATCACCTAACTCGTGATATCAGAAGATATGAAATGCTTCTGAAAGTGTCAAGTCACATGACATTCTTCATAACACATCTTCACTATGGTATGTGCATTGACATGAAGTCTCATGATGTCTACCATAGAATTCATGGTATATCCACAGATACATTTATCCACCATGATTATCTCATAAGGATCATAATGATCTTCAATTGATATCAAGTCTCATGATATCTATCAAAAATGTCCAAGAGATACTATCATGACATATCCATAGATATCAAGTCATATGATATCTATCATGATATTTCAACTAATCATTGTACTTTACAATGTCAAAGTGTTCATTATCGAAAGATCATCACCTTTCAATAATGCACACAAAGGGGGTGAGCCCATATAGTCATGGAGTCACTCACATGATAGAAGAGTTTACACATTAAACATCTTTAAAAACATATTAGTACAAAATAAACAATTTGAGTCTCAATCTCAAAATAACTTACATTTCAACCATACCAAGTTTTCTTGTTGAATGTCTGTTGTTTGATCATTTGTACTAATATGCTCCAATATTCCTTTCTACCACGTCTAACACATAGTGGTAAGGAAACTCTATATGCTTATGATCAATTAATCCCATAAACAATTTACGGAGCCATACTGCTTCTTTTGCTTCCATAGAGGCTGAAATAAATTCGGCTTCTGTTGTACTTAATTCCACAAAAGATTTCTTCCTGCTACACCAGGATATCATTGCAAACCTCAACGTGATATAACACCCAGAGATATTCTTTTGATCATTTTCTTTAGGTTTAGTAAGCTCTCTCTGAATCTTCAAGCACTTGCATCAACCTCCTGACTTTATCGTCCAAGATTGCCTGCAACATTTTGCTTTAGAGAAATGGACTCCAACGCACACCTCTGTGGAGATTCAGAGTTGTCCTTTTCAACCTCATCCCAGATCCCTCTATTATAAATAGGTTTGCGGAGCTACCAATGTTAAATCCAAGTTGACTGACTTGAGTAATTCTGATCTCAACTGCTGAAGAGGTATTTCAAGGATTTAGCATCAACACTGCAACCTTTAAAGAGTCATAGAGCTCCCTCTCAAGGTTAATTCTTCCTCTTAGAAGAGATGTCTTCAGCTATTTATTCAGTCTCATGGCTGCAAGTAGTGTCTCCATTCTCTTCTTCTTTTGAGAGCGATCTTTAGGTCCATCCTAATGCACATCAAGAAGAGATTCCTTAATAGTTCATATGGCTTAACTATCATGAAGAGAAATACAAATGCTAGGAGCATACCAGATTCACTCTCTCAAAGTTAAAGCATGAATTAACAACTATATAACAATTCATGAACATCATGCAATACTTATCTTAATGAAGTCAGAATCTTGTATGTAGAACTGAGGGATCGATGTCAATGATCACAATATCTGCTCTCTCCGCGCTTTACAGTGGCGTCGATTGCTATTGCTCTCAATGCAAACTCTTGACTTCGATTGCAATTGCAGTCTTGATCGACACTCTGACTGTAATCCACACAGGTATGAGGGAATTGCTGTATTTAGAGGTGGTCCGACCATAAAGTATCTGAAGTTTAGTGTCTCATCATAAATAATTCTGACTCTGTTCCTCACACCAGTAAGCTTCAAGATTTTTAGGAAGGATTTCAACCAGGTTTCATATCATTTTTCATGATCGTGATTAGCTTCACATCCCGCGGCCTGATTTAGTTCCCTCTCATGGTTATCATTCTCCAAACTGATAGCAGAGCAATCCATGGCTGTAGATAGTGATCCCTCTCTAGCAAGTCTTCTCCCTTTTGAAACAACACATATATATGGTTGCAGTCTTCAAATATGATCCCACGGCACTAGGAAATGAAGTCAGGTTTCCAACACGACATTACCAAAATAAATTGGGAAGTATCAACAATTTACATATATTTTGTATGCAACACCAAGAACATGGGATTTATTTAGAAACCCGATACCCCCAAACTCCAAGCACTGGCACAGGATTATCTACTCTTGTTAGAGGTGACGGTAATGATAATAAAGCAACTCGTTCATAGAAACATCAATGCCCGACAACACTTAGATTGGCGGAGCAGACTCCTATGAATGCAGACTTCTTAACGATAGCTCTATGACTTCCCGTGATCTCATGATTGGTCCAATAACATCAACGACTCCAGGTTATCTCTTGAGATGGTCATAACTAGTGGCGATGCATCTGAAGAGAAGATAATCCAGACTATATTGTAGTGAGAATTGTCTAATCCTTAGTGCCAATGTTCAACTGTTATCGCCTAGAATGGAGGATACGTTGACCCTCGAAATGAACTTGTAACAACCGTGAATTCTTCTAATAGCGTCCATTTTGCTTCTGATGCTTGACAGAGTATTATCGGGGATAGCTTTTTTTTTCTTTTTTTCGTTCAACCTTGAACTCGCTCAAGTCTCCACGAACTCTCCATGAGTAAGAATATCGATAGTAGCAATGATGTTAATGAACATGTGCATAGAATATTTACGCCCAGCAATATAGCGAACTTCTCCCATTCATTGCAATTTGAACAAACCTTTCCTATACTGTGAAGCAATTCCAATGCGTTGTCGGGTGCTGTAATGTAGAGAAGTGCCGACGATCAACATCTACAACAAAGTCTTAAGCCAACTGTCGGTAGCAATGCTTTCCTTCTGATATCGATTGATTGCATAGTTAATTATGAGATTAACCATCTCAGGGGCTATGTCCTAAATGGTTACCGATTTGCCTGAGAGTTGTCGTTCCCAGTGCAAATATCAAAACCAAACATCATTCTTCCGTGTCACCGACGCATCCTTCTCACCATTCGCGCTCTGGATCCTCAACGGGAGGCGGCATATCCAACATCAAACGCTCGCAAAATTATGCTTTTAAGGCCGTTGCTCAGCACCTTGCTCAGGTCATGACTTCTTCGCAGCCCAATGATGATGACGATTTGCCCTTCCGTTGCAGGTCTTCTTCTGGCGACACCTCCGGAAATACAAATAGTCAAATTATCAACATTGAAGACTCTGTTTAAAAATGCTGATGTTCTTCCAAGAACTCCACGAGCGATATCATCCATAAGTGATATCATCTAAGTGACCACGGGGGCAATCTCTCTGCAGGTGGCTGCGTAGCCTTCGGCTCTCGCCACCCGCACCAAAGTGTCCCATGATATCGCATCGTATTCTTTTGTCGGCTCTCCTGCTTTCAACAAATGCTCACGCAAGGGATGGCCAGAGCCGAGATCGCACTAGTCAGGAATGCGCGCCTGAAGGGGATGATTGAAGATTTAGACTTGTTATAACCTGCTCTGATACCATGATAAAGTCTGAATTTTGACAAGTCTGAATTTGTTATTATTATGTTCGGTCCACAAGAACAAAACATTTATCAATTTTTATGTCTGCACTAGAGGATCCGATTGCCCATAAGTAAGGGTAAGGAGAGGCACAACCCAAGTTGAAGGGGCGTGTCTTTCATGTTAGTCCCTTCGTCAAAACAACCGACGATTAGCCACTTTAGTAAATCAAACATAATTTAATATGTAAGTGCGATCTAAATATACACCATTATATTCTTATATCTGACCGTAGCTATCAATCTTCAATAGTGTCAAACCAAATATGCTTACACTTATGTGGTGGCGAAACATGCATCTCAAGCCTTTTGGATACCTCTTGGCATGTTTCAGACCCTTATTTAAGATGGACCTTTGGTAGTGCTAACTTCCAATCATATATTGGGCCAATCTTGAGGACCCAGACATTAGCCGTATTGATATTTCTTAACATATTCAAGTGGTTGGCACCAAGAGTTTGTATTTTATGTAGAGTTGTCTTTTATATCAGTCTTATCTTTTATCACACCATTTTACGCTTATCTGAAGATCTATACAAAATTTACTTTCTCCCAATCAGATCTTTTATCTCAGTATTTGCCATTTCATGTTGTTTAAATCATGAGTTACTGGTCTGCTCCTTGCAGGACTTGGGTCTCGGTTTGGTTTGGCTTAGGTTTCAGTCTAGATGCGGTACACCTGTGGGTCCGGGTAGGGTGCCACCATTCCTTGTGGGTCCGTCTTGGGCGAATCGGGGGCAAATTTGGTGGGTACCTGCCCCCAGCCGGTGAATTTTGCCCTTTTAAATTTTTTTACATTTTTTAAACTGAAAAGTACAATTCGCCTCTCAAACCCTAAAATGTGGTATAGAAGACATCTAAAAGACAAAAACAAACTCATTTCTCATATTATGAATGAAAAACAAAAATATTATCCTTCATTGCTGAACTTTTTTTCTTGCTTGCTATTGCATGAATAGAGTTGAAGATTGATAGTGTTGATGTTACTAGGCAGCTTAGGGCTGCTTCTTCCAGCGCACTCATTCCAAGAAGACACATAAATTAAATGATAGCCTAATCAGCTATTTAATTTATACTCATTGAGATTATTATTATTTACTTGGGCCGACCTATATTGTTATTTTGTAAATTATTTATTCTTTCTTGGTGGCCGACCTACTTGAGGAGACACCTCATTTTGTATATATACAAGGTCATTCTTGTTCATTGATCATCAAGTTCAATCAGCATAATTCACATTCCTACAGAAGTTCGCACTTAAGCAGCAAAACATCATCTTGTAGCAGCAGGCCGATTTCAAGGAGAAACATATTCATTTGTCTTTGCATCTAGGAGAGGTGCTATTATTCATTGTATCAAATTCGCCTGTGTGTTGGGCCTGTGTTGTAAGCAGATTTCTGCTCTTATTCCTACATTATAAAATGAAATATTTGCTGGGTTTTTCTCCCTCAGGAGGAGGGTTTTCCCAGGGTATCTTGCTGTGTTTATTGTCTTATGTGTTGCATTTCCTGAGTGCTTCCAGTTTGTTTTATCTGATCTATGAAACACTAACAGATAGAGGAATATTTTTTCAAAAGAGGTAGGTTTTTTTAAGTTTTTGGTTTTTTGTTTCTACATTTTTTTAACAAATGAACTCTCGTGTTATTTTGAAGTTTTTGTTTTTTTTTCATTTTTCTAGGTATCTATAACATATGCTTATTTTTTAAAAATGAATTAATTTGTATTAAGATGGAACAACATGACTACTCTGCTACATCTTCTTGCCTTTGCATTGTCTCAAATACGATAATGTTGACCTCCTTTCTATGACAAAAAGAGTTGCCCCATATAGAGATGTTGAAGTCAGTCAAGGGTAGAAGGCAGCACTTCACAGATTCTTCATTGATTGTGACATGCAGGATGCAGTGAGGGTTGAGTTCATGGATTTTGCATGCTCCAACGACTTTAGTACTGCTGCTCTTTAGGACAAGTATAAGGTTGATGCTCACTTTTATTTTTCAAGTTTTATTTATATTTATATTTTTAAATTTATAACTCTTAACTCTCTAATTTTGCCTTAATAGGTTGCTAGTTCATCTACATCTGAGAGGAATTGGAGCATATACTCCTCCATCCATTCAATAAAGCACAATCAATTACAATAAAAAAAGGCATAGGACTTGATGTGTGTGCTTCAAACTTGTGGCTCCTTACACACAAACAAAGTGGCTACAAGGAAGGGGACACAAGGAAATGGGATATTGAACCAAAGCATATTGACTTGGATGCTTCCACTTCCCACTTTGCTACATTTGAATTTCTGCTCTCTTAATCTTCACTCAGATCTGCAATATGATCTTCAATGATTGTTCTCAATTTCAAAATATATCTCCACAAAAGTCTGCACTATATCTGCTCAAAACCTTCACAACATACACTTACAAATTGTGCATAATTTCACCATAGAGTCTTCACAAACATGAGACTAATTTAATCTCATAAATCTGCTCACGTAAATGATATAGATCTGCTGTAGTATCCTCTTAATTCTGCCTTTCATATATCTGAAAAATATGCTTGAATGATATTGCTTTTTGTCCACCAAAAGACTTCTATTTATACCCCATATTATGCCTCTTCATCCAACGGTCATGTCCTTCCAAAGAGGTCGGCCAGCAACAAGTTACTATTTATTTTTATTATTTTAAATCCTTTGCCAAAGGTGGGCGCTCAGCCCAAGGAGGTCGGCCCAAGTAAAAAAAATATATTTCAATTTTTAAATGCATTTTAATTCTCATGAATGGGTCGGCTCTAAAAGGGGGGTCGGCCATAATAATAATATTTTTTTTTGCAATTTAAATCACTTTATGAAGGGCGCCTAGCAGCAAATTTATTTATTTTATTTTACTTCTGATTTTCTTGCACCTTAAGGAGGGCAAACATATGATGGCAGCCAATTTATGCATTTAATAAACTCCCCTCCATAGCAGGCCTTTGACATCAATGGCAACATTTTCAACAGGCACTATTTGTGGTTCTTCTAATTTACCAAGACCTACATCATCTAATATGGATGGTAATGATGATATTTTTGCAGACTTATATGATTTTTGATAAATGATGGTTGATTGTTGATTTGACATTATTATTTTTTTAACTTTAATAAATATCATGACATTTGAGTTTGACTAATATTTGACTATAAATATGGTGGTTTTGTTTATTATATAATATAAGATGCTATGTGTGGTGTATTTTAAATTTAATTACTGCTGCAAATATGTATATATTTATGATTTTTGTATGTTTTAGTATGGACGAACCCAAAACGAACCCAACACTCGATTTTCTTTTTTGACCAAATCCGCCAACCAAACCCTTGAACCTGAACCCAAACCAATATTAGGACCAGTAATTTAGTTTAGATTTATATAATGAACAATAAAATATTACATCAACTACATGTGTTATCTTTAGTGTTCCTAGGGGACATGTCTATGGGGCCTAGACACCCATCACAGATATCTGGGACATTCTAGGGATGGGGATGAGATGCCTGCCTGCCCCCCATTACCCTCTCGGCCCCCTTTTTTCCTTGAAAACTAGGATGTCCCTATATTTTTTGTTAAAATTGGGCATGCCCTGGCATCCTGGAAATGTCAGGGCATCTCCCCATGCCTGCAGCTTTTAAACAATTAAAAAAAACATGGAGGGTTTCGAATGAGCTTGTTGTTCTTTAAATCAATCCTTCTCACACAGAGTAGTGAGGAGAGCGAGGAATCCAGGTAGTGCTCCAAATCTAGTGAAACTAATTTGTTAGCACTCACCTGCTTGAATTTGTCAAATGTGATTCCAGTCCATTTGCACAGCAAATGAGAATACTTGTTGCTCAGACGAATTCCAGTTGAATAAAAGTTCATTCACAAACAAAATAATAAACATTAACTCCTTGGATCCATTTTCTTATACAAAAGCAAGAATGTAGAGAGGAGGCCATCACTGGCTATAAGCAAGGAATATAACACAGGCATAAGTGAAAGAAGTCTGGTCTCTTGCATGGAAACTGAACAGCAAACTCATTGTGGTCAAAGTTTTATTGAATTCCAACTAAGAGCCTTGTTTTAGATAGAATTTAAGTCAACGTCAAACTACTAAAGCATGGGAGGCCACCCACACCAAGAGATCCTTATGCAATGCTTTCTAGAGGATACATTAAATTCTTCAAACTTGTTTTTAATTAATTTTAAATTTATATATATTGTAAAATTTAAATCTTACATTTTATATATTATTAACCTTGTAGCCCCCTCCTACCCCTCCCCAAAACTCAGAAAAAACACTGTTTATAGTAGTCTCTTTTTTATTTTGTATTATTAGAAGTTAAATTATCAAAATAATAGAGACTTCAAGCTTTTATAAGTTTATAACCTTAATGTTTAAACATAATTTTTTTTATAAAATTTCCTATAAAACTGAAAGGATTGACATTTCAGATCACCTTGTCTGGTCTATCATTATGAATTTATGATGAATGAATGCTAAGATTACAGACGGACTTCTTATATGGATGAACCAGATTATAACATGGGGCATTAATTATAGTCTAACAACATTATTAAATAGTTGTCCATGAGGCATTAGTTATATCCATGCAAATAATAATTGTTTTCCTTTGAGCATATGAATATTGGGTTTCCGAGAATCACTAAGTTCTTGTCCGTTGTTCCTATTGAGGTTAAATGAGGAGTCTTGCTAAATTCTATATCTTCCCTCTGTTTCCTTCCATGCAGTGCTCCCTTCACCAAAAAAATTCCTTTTTCAAGAATAATTTCATGAGACAAATGTTAGTTTTATGATCAGATGTGAATAAACAGATTTTAATTCGAAGTCAAACAAGTAGACACAGAATATACCCTGGGAAAACCCTCCAACTTGAGGGAGAAAAACCCAGCAACAATATATCACTTATATATTTAATGTGAAACAATAATCTCTTTTACAATGAGGCCAATTATGAGGCCCAACAACAACACCACAATTTGATGCCAACACAGAATAATATATAACTCCTTGCTGATAATAAACTCAGCCTCCTTCAAGATTTCGATCTGCACTTGATGAATTCGCACTTGCACCAACTCGAACTTATGAATAGAATGAATGAATGAATCTCCAAGGAGTGAGCATTGTGCATATATATACAAGGGAGAAAGATCGCGTCCCTTCAATACCATCATGTCGGCCTCCAATAAAATCGTGTCTCTTCAAGGGTGGTAGATAAGAACAAGTCGGCCACATTTAATTATTAACAATAATTAAATATTATATATTTTGTTTGTAAGTGAAGGGCCCCTTCACATTCAAATCGGTCTCAATAAATTGAATAGCCGAAAGGCTATATGAGATTTGTTATTTTAAGTCGTGGCTGGAAGTGATGCCCGACCCTGCAACATCAACACAACCTCTCAGCCAGGGAGAAATTCTTCCAGCTAACCAATGTCATGGAGTCTCTCAACATGACATCCACAGTGGCTACACCCATATGTGGAAAGAGCTTATCACATAATCACTCAATGTGATATCAACCATCATGGCTACTCCCATGGATGGTAAAGCATATGTGTACAAGTGCCCATCACGGAATCACTCAACGTGATGTCGTCATCTCATCATGATGTTCACCATGGCTACTCCTAGAGGGTGAATAAACACAAGTACAAGAAAATCATCAGGGACTCTCTCATGTCATGTTGTCATGGAGTCACTTGACATGACATCCACCATGACTACTCCTAGAGGGTGGAAACAATGGCTTTCACCTCAAATTTATCTCACAGAGAAGGATGCATTAACAAGGGCTTACACCTCAAATTTCTCTCTCACAGAGAAAGATGCATTAAGGCAAATCACAGAAGATCACTGAAGGTGAGTCTCCCTCTCAGCTAGGGCTTCATTCTCCACAATACCAAGCTTGTCTTGAAAGTACACAAACTTTACTCTAGAGAGAGGCTTGGTGAGAATGTCTGCCGTTTGCTCATCAGTGCTAATATACTTCAACTGGATAGCTTTCCTCAATACCATATCTCTGATATAGGGGTATTTGATCTCAACATGTTTTGTTCTGTCATGAAACACTAGATTGACAGAAAATTTCACACAACTTTGATTATCACAATGAATGACAGTTGGCTCCAATGATTGTCCAAACAATCCTGCAAGAAGCTTCCAAAGCCACACTGCTTCTTGGGTTGCCACACAAGCTGCAATATATACGGCCTCTGCGGTGCTCAATGCCACTGAAGACTGCTTCCTGCTACACCAAGAGATCATAGCAAAACCTAAATTGAATCAACATCCAGAGGTGCGCTTCTGATCAGCAACACACCCTGCCCAATCAGAATCAGAATATCCATGCAGCTTCAAGTCCATACCAGAAGAATATCTCAAGCCATACCCAACTATGCCACGCAAGTATCTTAGGATATGTTTTCTTGCAACTAGGTGTATTTGCCTTGGTTCACACATGAACTGACTAAGTGCACTCACTACATAGCAAATATCTTGTCTAGTATTGACTAGATACATCAATGATCCAATCAACTGCCTGTACATGGTAGGATCCACCAGATCTGAACTAGCTGCAGCCTCTTTTAACTTCTGAAAATTGGTTTCCGTAGGTGTAGACATGGATTTGCAATCCATCATACCAAATCTCTTCAAGATGTCTATTGTATACTTCCCTTGACTCAGAATGATCTCATTAGGCCTCTGCCATACTTCTAAACCAAAGAAGTAATGCATTTACTTAAGATCCTTCATTTCAAATTCAGAAGCCAACTCCTTCTTGCACTTGATAATGAGGTGTTCTTCTTTAGTAAGAAATAGATCATCAACATAGAGGACCAAGATCAATGCTTCCCCCTCAATTACCTTGAAGTACAAGTTTGAATCAGCATTTGTCTTGGAGAAGCCCAAGCTCAGCAGGTATCGATCAATCCTCTCATACCAAGCACGGGGAGCCTGCTTAAGGCCATACAAAGCCTTCTTCAATCTGCAGACATGAGACTCCTTCCCATGAACCTCAAATCCATCAGGTTGCTCAGTGTATACCTCTTCTTCAATTACACCATTTAGAAATGTTGTCTTCACGTCCAACTGGTGTAACTTCCATCCTTTAGCCGCTGCGGTAGCAATGATAGTCCTGATGGAGGTATAACAAGCAACTAGAGCAAATTTTTCCTCATAATCTATTCCCTCTTTCTGAGAGAACCCCCTAGCCACAAATCTAGCCTTGTACTTCTCAATGTTTCCATCAACTGCATGCTTGATCTTGAACAGCCACTTAGAAGATACAACAGATTTTCCTTCTAGTCTAGGTACTATATCCCAAACATCGTTCTTGAGGATAGATTGATACTCTTTAGTCATAGCATCTCTCCATACTTGCCGACTTGAAGCTTCCTCAACACTGGAAGGCTCAGATTCAATCATTTGACTCATCAATGCAACATAGCTTGAAAACTTTTGAGGTCTTTTGCTTTCTCTAAATGTTCCCCTAGGGGCTGCAAACTTTTCTGCCTCTTGCATTGTATGCCTAGCCCATAGAGGTCTCTTTCGACTAATAACAATGTCTCTAGGCCCATCAGTAGGTTCCAAAGGCTCAACTGGGTCACCATCTTCTTTTGGCTCAGGAGACTCCCTCTGAATCTCAGAAGTATGGTTAACTTCCATGTCCTGAGGAGTCTCATGGTCTTCATTATCTATCTCCATGAGAGAGCCTTTAGATCTCTTGAATGCATCATCCTCTTCAAATGTAACATCCCTATTGATCTCTACTAGTTTCTGACCTGGAATGTGAATCCTGTAGGCTTTTGAAGACTCACTGTAGCCCACAAATATTCCCTTCTTGCCAGATGGTTCGAACTTAGTCCTTTTATCTTTAGGCACATGAACATACACAGGACAACCAAAGATTCTCAAATGGTTGACTTCGGGCTTCACACCTGTGAAAGCTTCTTCAGGAGTCATGTTCTCCAAGATACGATGAGGGCACCGATTCTGAACATACACAACTGTCCTAGATGCCTCGGCCCAAAGGAAGGTTTGCAGATCTTGATCATGGATCATGGCTCTAGTTGCTTCTACTATGGATCTGTTCTTCCTTTCTACTACACTGTTTTGTTGTGGATTGTAGGGGACACAAAACTCCCTCTTAATTCTTGCCTCAACACAAAAGTTACGAAAGCTTCTAGAGATGTATTCTCCTCCGTTGTCAGATCTCAGAACTTTGATTCTCTTCCCGGACAAGTTCTCTACTTGAGCTTTAAATTCCTTGAAGTTCTCAAGTACTTCCTCAAATTCTTTAGTCTTTAAGAAATAAATATAAGTCTTTCTAGAGTAGTCATCAATGAAAATTACATAATACAAGAAACCACTCAAAGGAGCAACATACATTGGACCATGCAAATGAGAATGAACAAGATCTAGAATGCATTTGGATCTACTTTCACTACTATGAAAAGGTCCTTTAGTATTCTTACCCAAAGCACATCCTCGGCAAGTACCTCCATGCTCCTGGCTGAGTTTAGGAATGCCACTGACCATCTTCTCCATGGTTGGAAGTGCTCTAAAGTGAAGGTGAGCAAGTCTTCTATGCCAAAGCTCACATGAACTTGATGAATTATGCAACAAAGCCTGTAGTGGACGAGTGCAAAGTCTATAGAGACATTCTCGCTGAACACCAATCACTCGGGTTGACTTGATGCTAGAGTTCTTCGGCCATGCAAGAACTTTTCCTTTAGAGAATGCAACTTGATATCCCTTATCTTCCAAGGCTGAAATAGAGACAAGGTTCCTCTTGATTCCTAGTATGAATAGTACATCACTCAACTGAAGAGAGATGCTGAAATCTAAGTGAAGAGAGGAGGTTCCAACACCTTTCACCGAATAGCATGCATCATCTCCAATTATGACTTGAATACTTGTATCTCTCTCCACCAATTCTGAAAGATGTTCTCTAAATCCAGTAATGTGACGGGAGGCACCACTATCAATCAACCAAGTGTTGCTATCCGTTGGAACATTGCTTGATAAGGCAAAATAGAATAGAAATCCACTTGACTCCTTCTGAGGAGAGATTTCGCTTTCATCCGCAACTGAAGCATGTTGCTTAGGTCTAGTTGGACAATCTTTTGCATAGTGATCAAACTTGTCACATCTAAAGCATTGTAAGTGGGAAAGATCTTTCTTCTTCTTAGATGCAGGAGCACCATCTGATCTTCTATCTTTGTTCCTCTTGAAGTTGCCTTTCTTCCCTTCTCTTCCTTTCCTCTTAGAAGATTGAGCGGCAAGTACATGAATCTCCTCATTGGTAGAACTTTGCTCACTGCCTCTTGCTGCTAATCTTGACTCCTCTTGAATGCAATCTGCCCTCAAGCGATCAAAATTAGGTAGCTTTGATCTCGCACTAATACCTTGGATAAATGGTTTACCAAGATTGAGGAAGACCATTAAGAACCAACATAGCCAAATCCTTATCATCAACCATATGCCCAATGGTAGAGAGCCGATCTCTCAATTCAGTGATCTTCATGAAGAAGGACATAACAAAATCCCTTTTCACCATCTTGACATGATGAAGTTGTTGCTTCAAGGCAAGAGCTCTGCTTGTGTTATTGAACTCATACATTTCCTCCAAGGTTTTGAACATTTCTCTTGCTGTCTTCAACTTGGAGATAATTGGCACAAGGTGGTCCTTCACAGAATCAACCAAAATCTTTTTCGCCTTAGTGCCATTCTTTTTCCATTGTGGCTTCTCATTTTCATCGGAAGGTTCGGGAACTTCGTTCACCACAAACTCAGCGATCTCATTTTCTTCCAATGCAAGCAATACTCTAAACTTCCAAGAGGTGAAGTTGGAAGCCCCTTCAAGTCTATCTTCAATCTTAAGCCCATTCACCATTTTTGAAGATGAGATAGACACGACAAGAATGGAAGATAATTCTACTTATAAAAATCTGATCATGATCTTTCTCAAACCTGCTTTGATACCATGTTAGTTTTATGATCAGATGTGAATAAACAGATTTTAATTCAAATTCAGACAAGTAGACACAAAATATACCCTGGGAAAACCCTCCAACTTGGGGGAGAAAAACCCAACAGCAATATATCACTTATATATGGAATGTGAAACAATCTCTTTTACAATGAGGCCGATTATGAGGCCAAGCAACAACACCACAACTTGATGCCAACATAGAATAATTAATAACTCCTTGCTGATAATAAACCCAGCCTCCTTCAAGATTTCGATCTGCACTTGATGAATTCACACTTGTATCAACTCAAACTTATGAATAGAATGAATGAATGAATCTCCAAGGAGTGAGTATCGCGCATATATATACAAGAGAGAAAGATCGCGTCCCTTCAATACCATCATGTTGGCCTCCAATAAAATTGCGTCTCTTCAAGGGTGGCGGATAAGAACAAGTCGGCCACATTTAATTATTAACAATAATTAAATATTATATATTTTGTTTGCAAGTGAAGCGCCCCTTCACATTCAAATCGGTCTCAATAAATTGAATAGCCGAAAGACTATATGAGATTTATTATTTCAAGTCATGGCTGGAAGTGATGCCCGACGCTGCAACATCAACAACAAAAATGTGCACTTTCTGCTAATGCTGATCTCTTAATGTAGTCATGATTAATATCAACACAATATTCATTAATCTTTTGTTGGAACGGTCTCCCAACCTCCTTAATGTAAGGATGGGCCCAGGCACAGTCAATGTGATAAACACAACCCAATTTTGGTTCAAGTGGATCCTTAGTGGATCTAAGCATGCTTGCAATCTTATTTTGTGTTATGAAAATAGATCTTATGCCTTCTCAGAAATATATTTTATATCATATGTCTTTTCTGAACAAGAGATACCTTTATGGAGCTGTAATGTCCCCACTCTCAGAATGACATCAAGGTGGATCAATTCTAGCCCATCTAGCATTCCCGTGGGTTAGATAGCATGATGAGGAATGATTTTGGCCATAAGAGTTAAGTTTTGTTAAGATGTTGTTTAAGGGATTAAGAGGGAATTAGCCTTAATCCAATCAAAGAATAATGATTATCTTATTTTATCATTATCTCCTGGTCCACTTGTAAGTCAAAGCTCTACTTGCTAGTCAAAGCAAGCAAGGAGCTCTACTTGCTAGTCAAAGCAAGCAAGGAGGTCTACCAAGCTAAGGAGGACAAAGCAAGCAAGGAGGTGAGTCGACTTTGTCAAATCAGATATGTTTCTAGAAGATTCCCCTTCCTATGGCGGTTTAGGTGACTTAAGGGAGAAGCTACCTAAAAATAGTATTTTAAAACCAAATCTGATCTCTTTCTTTGGGCGGCTTAAGGAAGCTTCCAAAATAGAATTTTATAATGCTCAAAAAAGGCAAAAGGCAATCAGATCTTCTTAAGGCGGTTTGGGGAAACTTAGCCAAGAAGATATTGAATATTTTAATGAAGCCAAATCAGATTCTCTTTTGGGACGACTTGGGCTAGTATCTTAGCCTTGAAGTTAAGTGAATATTATATTAATAACAAATCTAATTCATCCCTAGGGCGGTTTGGTCTTAAGGCCTTATTTAAGAAGGCTTGGGAGATGGAGAAATGCATGTTTTTTTGTTACTATTTTGCTGTGATAGATTGAGGAGAGAAATATCTTGACTGAAAGTAATTTTCAGTCCTTTCAAGGTAGTGCTCCCTTGAATTCTGTGGTATGGTGATGTCCCCATTCCACCTTGTGAGATGATTTCAAACAAAAATTCATCATTGAGCTTAACTAGATTGCTTTAGCACAGCTTCAGATGCAGATTGTGACTTTGTTTGTGGCAAGAAGAGATTTCAAGAGGTTCGCTTGACATAGAAGGGCATTTTGGGCGATTTTTATCTTCAAGATATAATCAGACTTTCATTACAGCAGTCTTCAAGCTGATCTCATCACCCTATCTGTGGAGTTTTTGGTGACTACAATCTCCAGTGGGCTGCAACAGTGTTTTTTCAATCATCTCCAGCTAGACTTATCATCTCACACTTAGCTCCATTCTCCATCCTTGCAACAGAGAAGACTGAATATTACAATCTGTTAGGTCTGATTTTGAGTTTCAGACCTTCAATTACACCTAGTTTGTGCCAAAGCACAAGATTAAACCCTAGCTGCAAGGATGGAGAATGGAGCTAAGTGTGTGAGATAATAAGTCTAGCTGGAGATGACTGGAAAAACATCGTTGCAGCCCACTGGAGGTTGTAGTTGCCAAAAACTCCACAGATAGGGTGATGAGATCAGCTTGAAGACTGCTGTTATGAAAGTCTGATTATATCTTGAAGATGGAAATTGCCCAAAATGCCCTTCTATGTCAAGCGAACCTCTTGAAATCTCTTCTTGCCACAAACAAAGTCACAATCTGCAACTGGAGCTGTGCTAAAGCAATCTGGTTAAGCTCAATGATGAATTTTTGTTTGAAATCATCTCACAAGGTGGAATGGGGACATCAACATACCACAGAATTCAAGGGAGCACCACCTTGAAAGGACTGAAAATTACTTTTAGTCGAGATTTTCTCTCCTCAATTTGTCACAGCAAAATAGTAACAAAAAAACATGCATTTCTCCACCTCCCAAGCCTTCTTAAATAAGGCCTTAAGACCAAACCGCCCTAGGGATGAATTAGATTTGTTTTTAATATAATATTCACTTAACTTCAAGGCTAAGATACCTAGCCCAAGTCGTCCCAAAAGAGAATCTGATTTGGCTATATTAAAATATGCAATATCTTCTTGGCTAAGTTTCCCCAAACCGCCTTAAGAAGATCTGATTGTCTTTTGCCTTTTTTGAGCATTATAAAATTCTATTTTGGAAGCTTCCTTAAGCCGCCCCAAGGAAGAGATCATATTTGGTCTTAAAATACTATTTTTAGGTAGCTACTCCCTTAAGTCACCTAAACCGCCATAAGAAGGGGAATCTTCTAGAAACATATCTGATTTGATGAGGTCGACTCACCTCCTTGCTTGCATTGTCCTCCTTGTTAGCTTGGTAGACCTTCTTGCTTGCTTTGACTTGAGGTAGACCTCCTTGCTTGCTTTGACCTCCATGTGTGCTTTGACTTACAAGTGGGCCAGGAGATAATGATAAAATAAGATAATCATAATGCTTTGATTGGATTAAAGATAATTCCCTCTTAATCCCCTAAACACATCTTAACAAAATTTAACTCTTATGGCCAAAATGATTCCCTCATCATGCTATCTAACCCACGAGAATGCTGGATGGGCTAAAATTGATCCACCTTGATGTCATTCTGAGAGTGGGGACATTATAGTCCTCCCTTCTTGGGATTCAAGCAATTGAAAATTAGGATGCTGAAGTATTTGTTCTCCTTCTCAAGTAGCATCCTCTATAGGTAAGTCTCTCCACTTAATAAGATATTCCTTGATCATCTTATTAAGTAGACTGCGTTCCCTCCAATTAACAATGGACTCAGGTTCTAGTATCAACATTCCTTCCTCATCAAAAGGTGGAAGAACTGGTGAAACAACTATATGCTGTCCCAATGCCCGTATGAGGCAGGACACATGGAAAACATTGTGGATTCTACTGCTTGTTGGTAGGTCGAGCTCATATGCTACCTCCCCAACTCTCCTCACAATCCTGTAGGGACCATAGAATCTTGGCTTGAGTTTTTCCGCACCACTTTTCTTTAATGTACTGTGTCTGTATGGCTGAAGGCGCAAGAAAACCAAGTCATCTACCTCAAAAGTTCTCTCCACACGGTGTCGATCAGCATACATTTTCTGCATACTCCATCTCAACCTCAGGCTAATCATGTGCTCCAATTGTCCTCACCCATCCGTTCATCCATCTGCACACACCAAAAGTCCAAGTTGATGTGGGGTGTAGAAGCCTCTTGGCACAATTTAAACCTAAAACATCAGCAAACCTATCAAGTTTAATATTCCAGTTTGCCCTCGAAGAGGAGTCTATAGTTGGACTTTAAACGTTGGTAAAGAAAAATGGATATAACATAGTGATTTCTAAATGCATGTTTTGAAAATTGTAATATTATTCTGTGGTGGGTTCCTCTGCTTAACTGAGAAAAGAGATGAAAGAGGATTGGCTTTCCTATACACTTTTACCATGTAAAGATTGGTTTTCTTTGTTTCACTGACATTTGTCTTGAGACACATGCATGGCACTCCAGAATTTAATCTGCATTAAAAAATTTCCATTATGCAACTATTCAATTGAATTTTATTTTTTTCCATTTCGGGTGCAAACAATCTATGAGTACCTATGTATTATATACTCTACGAGGCAGTTCGTAGTTTTCAGGTCCCAGTCCTCCACTATTAAACCTTCTTACTTCACCTTTGCTGACACAGGTTTTACATCCTTGCCCTCTAGTATTGATCATATCTTCCATCTCGTATTTCTCTCTATCCTTTTCTTGTTATTTCTCAATATATTTTCTGATTTTTTCCCTTAAATTTCCACTCGTGTTCTCAAAACCAGATTCCTTGTAGGTGTCAATTGATTAAATGTAGCTTTTTTATTTTTCACTTTACTGAACTCCACAAGAATTTATATTTCTTGGAATATTGCTGTTCTTATTTTTTGCTTCTTTATTTCCAGTTCTATTGAAGCTTGTTGGTTATTGTTGATCTGATTATCTTTTATTTGAATGACAGGTTCTCTTTGGAAGCAAGTCGGATTGTGATGTGCGACTGATAGCTGCAAAATGTATTCAAGGAGGCCATGCAATTCAGGTTACCCTAGAGCATTGTTCCTCTCCAAACATTAAACTAGAGAAGGATAGCTTGCAACATAAAAAATCAGTGACAGAATCCAGGGACTTAGAAGGGGTTGAATGTTGTCGACAATCAAATTCAAGAGTAGTATTTGAGATTCCCAGTCCTGGGTTACACCTAGGTATGAATGCATGTGCAGCTGCTGCAGTGGCAGTTTCACTTGGGATCTCATTAACCCAAGTTGGGAAAGCTTTGTCAAAGTTCAGCCCAGTTAATATGCGGCTAAGCATGGAAACTTTTGGAAATGGAATCACAATTATAAATGACACTTACAATGCAAATCCAATGAGCATGGCTGCAGCACTTGAACTTCTTCATTCTGTAGAATGCAGGGGTAGAAAAGTGGCTCTTCTTGGAGACATGTTGGAACTTGGAATATCTGCCAAAGAAGCCCACGCAGAAATCTTAAAAATATGTCAAGAAATAGGCATTCAACTATTAGGAGTTGCTGGTTTGCATTTTATGGAAGCAGTTCATGTTGTGCACTTGGCATCTTCTGAGTTATTTACTCTAAGTGCTCCAAATTCAGAATCTCTTGCCTTACAAATCAGAAAAAAACTTAATAAAGGTGATGTTGTTTTGGTTAAGGGTAGTCGAGGTATGCGAATGGAGATTGTAATTGAAGTCATTAAAGAGATTTAATATCTAAGAATGCCAATGACTATTAAGTTGGGTGTGGAACATGCCAGTTAGCTTCTCCATACTCTTGCAAAAGGAGGTAAGTGGTGGACTTTTAGGTGGAATCATTATAAATGAAAATCCTGCTAGAAGCCAGAAAGTAAAAATGAAGTTTTAACACTAAAATTTTTATGCTCTATCTAAATGTAAAAATCTAATGTCTACCATCATAACAAGCTCCCTTCATTACAAAAAAGAGTGAATGTGTTCATAATTCATATCTGCTTCACAATCAGGAAATAGGACGTGGGCTTGGAGCAGCAATAGTTAGGTCAACCTACATCCCAGGTCAGCATTAATCTTTTCGGGATTTCTTTTCTGAATTGTTCACATTAATTGAAAAAAGGCCTATATCTTTTCTCTGCGTTTAAAAAAAACTTTAAAGCAGCAAAAATACCTGATAATAATATTTTATTTGACGATTGAAGACACAAACAGGATGTTTTTCAACACTTTATGTAACCTCCAACTACCCAATATGCAAACAAGGCAGGAACCCTAAATTCCTCATTTTTTAATTCTTATTCTATGAGGAAAATAATCAATTTAAGACAGGCTTACAGTTTGATTGTAATTTGTTCAAAAGACTAAGCACGCAGGCAGGTTTTGGACTTCAAAGATGGCAAAATCTGCATTTTTCAATTAGAGCCACATAAATTACAGTATACATGCTAAAAAAATCTGTACAAAATAATATGATGGCAACACAACCATACTCCATCTATTACCAATGAAAATATACGATGACAGCACAACCATCAGTTTGCATGGCTGGTAAGCAAGTGAAACATTATAGAGGTATTATTTCCCTTACTGCACCCAATTTCTTTAAGAAAAACTTTAGCTCTTACAAAAAAATGTATGGTTTTTTTCTCGAGTTGAAATGAAATGCAATGCATATTAAATATTGTGGACCAAATGGTCTTTGATCGTAGTGATTATGACTCAAGTGCAATGCCCAGAAGCAAACAGGATCAGGTCACTATATCCCAATCAGCAGCATTACCTTAGTGGATGATATGCTGTAAAGGCATTTGCCATAACCAATATTTTTTGCTTGTAAATGACGAGCTTCATTATTCACATTACTTTCACATTGTGTTGATATTTTACCAGGGCATTACAGCAATAATTCTCAAAGACTGGGTTGATTATTTAAGTTGTTAAATTAATTCGTGTCGTTAGGGGTTGTAAGAATCCTTTGTGTATTGCATATGTTAACCGTTGTGAGAACAGGTCCGTAAGCTGACATTCTTTTCTTCAGCATGCTGCAATTAGAGTTTCACAAACTTCTCATTCTTGGATCAAAGGTTGTATTTTTTACATCAATTTGTTGTCAAGGACCTTACAGATATTTGAATTTTAATTATGAGGACCAAGGAAAGTTTTGTATCACCATTTTTTCTTCTAATGATTCATCATTGTTAGGAGTAGAAAAGTTTCTAGAGCTACCCTACAGTCCTCCATGATCATCTGATCTCCTCCTCTTAGGCATAGATGATCTCCTATAGAGTTTATTGGATCTTGTGTTAAGTCCTATTGTGGTAATGATGATGATGATCTTGAAGAGGCAAGGATAATTAAATGTGAGTGTCTTGGATACGGAACCCTCGAGGCAAGGGCAATTAAATGCTATGATTCTAGATGTGCAACTCGTTGGGACAAAAATCTATGATGTCCTTTTTGCTTGAGTCCCTTTTTGTGTGTCTTGGTCATTTGTGGCCCATTGTTTATAACTGATCCGAGAGATCTTAAATGGGCCCCTATGATCAAGATGTTTCTTTATGTTGTGTTGTTTCCCCCCCTTATACTTCAATCAATCATTTAAGTTGGCAAAAATCTAAATTAACAATGTATAAGATTTTGCCACTTTTCAATATTCTTTCTTCCTCTCTTACTCTTTCTTTCAGCGGGTCACTTTTTTGGTGAAATGGAGAACTTGTGAACCATTTCAACATATTAGAAGTTCGTGAACTCACAAACTTACCGAGATGGTAATTATTAATCATTTATTTTTCTTTTGTCAGCTTTTTGGGAAATCAGGGAATCAAGGAAAGGATGAAGGGATAGAAAATTGTAGAACTCTGAAACACTCATAGGAATTTTGATGAAGACTTAATGGAATGTTGGGATGTCAAACTTTGGGGGAATCCATGCTTGAGATGACAAGTTTGACAAAGGATGATCAAATGAAAAACTCCGATACTTATAAATATTTAGACAAAGAGTGGACTGATGAGACATCGGGGTTGGAAGGGATGGTATGAAAGGATTAGAAACTGTGTTGTTAGAATAAGTGGATTAATTAAAAAGTAAACTAACATACCGATGAAACATTAGATTGAAAGAAACTAATTTAGAAAGCTTTGTTGGCAAAAACTTTTGAAAATATTTTGGAAGAGCCAAGAGGCTGTATTTGTAGATTTTCAAAAGGCAAAAGTTTTGTTGGCAAACTTCAATGGTTGAGATTTAGCTTGGAAGAATGGATGGTGAGAGATGGAGAGGTTGAAGAGAATATAGCTGCTGGAGAGAAAAAGATGGATTGTGTTTTCAACCAACAAAACTATCTTCATTAAAAAATTGAGATAAACATGTTTTTTGTTTTTTCATTAATTGAAAAATTAGTTGAAAATTGAGGATAAATGCCAATAAAATAAATAAATTTATTTAATTATATGTGACGTGCAAATGGAACCTTCCATAATTTAAATAATTAATATTTAATTAAGTGAGGTGAAAAAAATATTAAATATAAAATATTTTCTTTAAATGTGAAGTAAAAGATGAATATTCCATTGTTTGAATTTAAATGTTCAAACTTTAGAAATAAAATGATAATCAAATAAATAAATTATGAAATTTATTTAATTAATTAAGAGGAAAATAACAATAATTAAATAATCTTATTTATTTAATTAAACTAGAAGAATTTAGAAAAATGAACAATATAAATAAATAATTATATTTATTTATATGTAGATGACTTTAGAATATTAATTAAATAATTCATATTTAATTAATTAACAGATTTGATTAACCGTAACCATTTTTAGATGTATACAAAAACTACAAAATTTTGAAACTTTGACAAACACATTAATACAAAGAAAATCCCAGAAATGATTCTACATAGGACTTTATGGAATTTTTCCTCCTTGGACACTTAAGGGACCCATCTAGGATTTCTTAGATCAATTATAAACAATGGGTCAAATGAGGCATGAAATGACAATAGTAATACAACCACTATTTGAGATTGAGAGTTATTTTTGTCATTTTCTATTTGAAATTTACTGACATTATTGATGTATAAATAGTAATTTTAATTTGAGTTATCTAATATCTAAGTGAATGCTAGGGCCAATAGTGTTGTTATTCAAATAATAAGTTTTTGTGAAAGATTAAAAATTAGATTTGTATTATTGTTTAAACCTGAGATATTATAGTGGTATCAAATTTGGTTTTCTTGCTAGCTTGTAAGTCATGCAATTCCTAAAATCTCTAATATATGTTGGAATGAGTTCTCCAAGAATGAATGGTAATATGAACTTAAGCGATGCTATCAACATGTAGAGAATAATGGATGGATCTATTGACATAGCTCTTTGATTCACCTTCCTATGATTATAAAAAGATGTTCCTATAGAAAACACTCAAACTTTAGTGACGGAAGATATCATTACTAGTTATATAGAATATAAAATACATCCAATGGAGATCCAAAAAGTAATGCCTTTCTTAGATTTTATGAAAATGAAGGGAGATAGGGTTATATTGGGACAAAGGAAAGAGTATTTAATGGAAATAAAAACCTTGTTCCAACTTAGAGATCATATAAAGAGGAGATTGCCAAAATCTACAAAGGTGTACTAAGCTAAATTAAGATTGAAAAAGGTTGTTGAGGAAGTGACCATTGAACATGGGAAAGAGAAGGTTCTAACAAAAGGTAGAGATTTCAGGTCCAGAGCCACAATCAACACCAAAATATAAATAATTTTGAAAGAAACCATGTGAGATAAACTTAAAAGGAAGATTCATACATGAAGATTTTGTTGGAGTGAAAAGACACTGAGAGGGGAGGGGGGTGAATCAGTGTTATTAACTTCTTTACCAAATTTAACTGAAACTGAAATAAACCAGATGTATGCTCTCATTTATCAATGATAAACTCATTCATGTATTGAATGCAATCTCATAAACTGAAATGAGAATAGTGAAACATAGCAATTTAAAGCATTAAAGTAATGAATCAAATGAACCACAAATACTCAAATAGACACAAGATATGCCTAGTGGAAAACCCTCTTGGGGTAGAAAAACCACTCCTTAACTTGTTGCCTTTTTCAGGCTTTCATTTCAATAATTATTTTGACAATGCCTCATGGCAGATTTTTGAGCACCAAATCAAGGAGCACCGACCCCTCTATTTAGAGACACCAATCTCAAGGAGCACCAACCCCTTTTCTGTTTAACAATAGAACATACAATGATATAGAGGATCTCTCTGCTTCCCTGATTTCAATCAAGTGCCTCTTGACAGACAATGTGTAGAATTCTCAAAAGTCAAGAATGACTCTTCAGAGTTCCACCCATTATCAAGCCTTAAGATAGCTTGAGGAAAATCTAATTACAATCTCAATACTACTTCTCATCAGAATGTATTCTCAGTGATGTGTTCTCACTTTCTTTTTCTCACACTGTTTCATCAATGTTTCATGATACTGTTAAAAAAAAAACCAGTTAACACACTATTTTCCCAATTTTTCGTACTACTCTGATATTTTCTTTTTAGGTTTTTCAGTAATGATAAAGCCCTAATCTCTCTGTTTTTATCTTTTTATAGAATACATCATTACATTTTAGGAAGGGTTACAACAGTTGCTCGTTTTTCACTTTCAAAAAATAACACAAGGATGATTAACAGGTTACCAAGCTGTTGTCAAGCAATAGTGCCAGATGTTACCGTGTTCATGTGGGAAAGTTCAATATGAATAATTTCTTCTAACAGGAATACTCAAGCATTGTGCAAATTTAGAAGGCAAACTAAAACTTGTTCTCTCAAGCAGCCTGCACAAGCAGTGTTAAAACCAAAACAACATAAGATCTATATAAACCATGAGCAATACCCAATAAAACAACTGCAAATTTTAAGTAACTGAAAGAACTAAGCTCTATAACCGAAATCATCCTTTCAAGAGAAGTTACCAAAGATTCTAGGTAAGGATCTGAAGAGTTCCGAGGATATAATGATTACCCACAAACAAAAATCACTTTCCCTTAAAATGCAGGAGTAGTTTTAAAAGAATATATTAAATATATATGCATTACTACAAAGTAAATCGACATGCACCGAATCTGCTCATATAAACAACTGAACCCATTTGATTTTTCCATTTTCCAAATAGAAGGAAAAAACATATATCTCCTAACAACCTCGCTAGTAGCGGTAATGCTTCAACACAATAGTCAAAAGAAAGAATACCTGAGAGTAATGATGGAGATGCAGTCATGAAGGAGTTCACCATATCTGCAGAGAAAGAAACGATCGAGACACCTTCCAATCTCGGGCCTTCACCCAACGACAGGAAGCAGACACAAAGAACGACCATTGTAATGGTCCTCTAACCTTCCCCATGCGCTGTCCAAAGTCAAAAAGCCAGTGAGTGCAAAGAAACGGCTGAGAGCAAGATTCCATGGTGGCGGCCAGTGTAGGGTTCCAAACCCTTCAAATAGGAGAAGCGAAACAATGACCTAAACTTCCCAAAACAATCAATCGAATTCCTTCACAAAGAATTGATAATCATTTGGAGTCCGAAAGGACATATATGATAATGCATAAACTCATAATGCCTTTTGAAATCCACAGGCAAATCAAAGACAATCATGCCGACCAAAATTCAACTTTCTAAATATCAACTATTGACCATGTGAAATGCCACTTAAATGATGCCTTGCATTATTGCTACCAAATGTCAATTGCCATTGACATATAAGTTTCCAAGAAATCAAAACTAAGTCACATCCAAAGTGACATTAAAACATTAATCAATACCTTTATACCTGTTGTCGGCTTTTAAGCCTTGTGAATTTGCCATCATTAACCCGAATGCAATATAATATGCATTCCCATAGTGTGCCAAACATAATTTCCAATGCCAAAAGATATGCCAAATATTGTCCAAAGCCTTGTGAAGTGATAAAGACTATCATTCATGCTAAATTCAAAATGCCTTTCACCCATGCCAAAAACCATAATCCAAATGCCCATGACACAATATCTTATGAAATATGCTCAAACCATTATCAGTTGGTTAAGGAAACCCGATAGGGTTTTCTTAAAACTGAAAAACAAACTGTATCGTATAAACCCGAGAACCACAAATAACTGAAGGCAATACCTGACTGAATCTGATCAATGGAACATAAACCTGTAACCAAAATACCTCAACCAAGATCTGCACAAGGAGTCAAGATATCAGTGCCACCCAAGATAATATCAAAAGTGAAGTAAACATGCCAAACATAAACGAAGCATATCAACTGAGTAAACCACCAAGATGCCAGACTGTAACACATATTGTCATCAAGGACAAATTAGCACAAGAGAGATTCAACAAATATATCATACATACCCTTTGAGAACCATGACATTAATGGTTACAAATAAGACACGTGTTGCAACTAGAAATGAGCACAAAAGAGAGGATCTATTTTTTCTGTAGGGAGCCATGGACCTCATGTCATGGGTGCCTTGGTAAGGAAGAAGTGCACTTCATTGAGGTAGTGTTGGATATAGAGTTAGACTCAAAATGAACTTGAGGAAAGTGTTGATGTAAAAGGTCAATTACCTATTGAAGAGCTAGAAATACATATCATGGAACTAGAAAATAAATGAGTACAAATGAGCTAAAGGTGTAGCGAAGGGAGAATAAATATACCACAAAGGAGTATGAAAAGGAGAAATATGAGTTATAGAAAATTAGAGCCATCATTGTCAGCAAGGAATATACATAAATCCCTTGTACATGGATACAACACTTGTCCAAGAAGCAAAAATAGAAAGGGAGACCAACTTTTGTAAAAAACATACAAATTCCTATATATGAATAAAACATTATGATCATTTAGCATGAAGAAGAGTCAAGGAAATCTAATATAAGTTAGAAAGGTAAAGGATGAAACCTAAATTCATGATGGGTGCACTTGAGCACAATTTGCTTGAAGAAGCAAATTCAAGATTGCAAGAATGTGGAAAAAAGTAGAAAAAATCCACATTTATTGTTGAAGGTAAATTTCCTATCCCAATGATTTCTAGTGAGCTCACATTAGGGAAGTGTTCTTTCTAATGAAGTTATTATGAAATTAACAATATATGTTGAAGATAAAATAATTGATGATCTTATTTATATCATAAGGATAGTTGTGAATATTTTTATTGCAACAAATTCATATTATACCATCTCAAAATAATTTTAATTATGAATCATTATAATACCAATGAAAATATGAAGAGTACAAAATGGAAAGGGAATCCTGTTTCTCAACAATAGGTTTTCAAGCATGATAATATGGGACTCAAGTGTCATACATAAAGGAATACAAATTGAAGGTATTGTGAACCACACATAGGGTGAAGATTGTGATGAGTTTATTTTCATAGATGCTAATACAAGGTAAAAGTAGAAAGTTGTCTCACATTTTTATAAAGGAAACAACCAACTTTGATTCAATTTTTATACTTGAATCACTAAAAAGTGACATATGTTTTGAATTTTTAAATGATGTAAACTAATAAAATGTGCAGTTTTTAGTATATTTTATGTTTGTATTTAAAAAAAAATCATTTGAATATGGTTTTTTATAAATTGATATTATAATTTTGTTGTTGATAAAATGTTGAAAAATGAAGTTACATGAGATGTCACTCTTTATTTATATAGTAAATTTTTTTTTTCCTTCAATTTTTTTTGTATCTATAACTTGAAACTTTAGTGCATGGATTTATTTTTTCCAATTTTGATGAATATATTATTTTTAAATAAATATTAAAATGTGCATATACTAAAAACACAATTGTTTCCATTTGACGTCAACTTTCATTTAACTTAAAAAAAAAAAATCAAAATAGAAAAAAAATATACCATCTTGATATAAAATCTTTTATCTAGTGCATCATATTTTTTTCAATTCTTTTTAAGAAGTTCTAGTATTTTTTCTTGACATGATAATCAACCTAATATTTTGGTGTTGATAACTTACTTTTAGTAAAAATAAAAAATAAAATATAAATAATAATCAAACTATTTAAAAATATATATTATTGAAAACAACATTTATGGATCTACAAAAGGGTATTTTTATATTTAAAAAAAATATTATTTACATGAGTAGAAGTTGTTTAAACATAAAAAAATTGAATAATTTTTTTTTTGCAAATTGGCCTCAAAATTGTGCTACATATTCATTTAGTCAACAATTTTAGTTGGAAATGTTGTAAACATATCCAACTTAACTAAAATGAATCTAACTAGATTATATGTTTGACCAAAATTGATTTTTAGTCAGAAATACTTAAATTCACTTATGTTGATAAGTTTGTTGAAAGTGTGACATGACTTTGTACTTTTACGTTGCACTCATAATTCTACATGGTTAAACAGTCAAACAACTCATTGTTACTATTGGAAAGTCTCCACAAATTCACCAAATTATGGACCTTAAGTTTGAGTTCAAAGGAAAGATTGTGTGCATAACAAGAAGCACAATGCTGGGGAACTTGCATATTAACTCATTGTATGGATCATTATCAAACAACTAATTTCAATATGCTAAGGAGTTAATTGATAACCAAAACTTTGATGCTTGCAAATTAGTGGTACAATTTCCCATGGAGAAAACTCAAAATTTGATGATACAAACCCTTCTTAGTATGGATGAATGAAGTGAAGCATATGAGATATTAGCAACATTAGAATCACATTGACTCAAGTATGCATTCCTTTTTTCATTGGGGAAAAGGTATTTCAGCTAGTCATGCGACATCTATAAGTAATCTTCCTTCTATTTATGAAAGTACTTCTAAGACATTGTGGGAGATGATAGAGTTTGTATCCAAGATCAAGACAAGAAATGTCATCTTGCCAATGTTGCACAAAGGTATATCAAATTACTTGAATGGAAATAACAAGTGTTGGTAACAAAAAAAAGAGAGGTGCAAATCCTAACTAAATTGGATAGCATGAAATTGATCATTGAAGGGCTCACTTTAAGCTTTAAGAGGGAACACATGTCAAATGAAGTAAATGATGTAAGAAATAAACGTGCAATCACTCTTACAAATTTTTAGGTAGTGAATAATACCTTGCAATGCATGAAATTATAATATTTTTAACTTGTTAAAGACTAGGATATGGTCATTAGTGAAGAATAAATGAATAAAAGACAAAAATGTAAGATAAATGCAAATATTGAACAATTTATCTTGTCTTTTACCTTTCTCACCTTATGGATTGAGCTGAAGTAGATGCACTTATGTCTACTTGATGTGCTCCTTTTGACATGATTGTATTTGGATGGAATGCGATTGTTTAGACCAAAAATATGATATTGGGATTGAGGATTGATAGAAGAAACCAACAACATAAGGACATGGTGAAGGTAGATACCACAAAATGAGAGCAAATACCTCAATATATAGATTTTTGATGGGAGAAATCAATGGCCAAAATGCATTGACTAAATGGAGGGTCAAGATTGAATGAGATGATGAAGGCTTAGCCTTGTTACAAGTGTCACAAGAGGAAAGGAGGTGTAAGAGCAAGGTGTGCGCACACATTGAGAAGAACATGAAAGAGATATGCCTATGACATGTGTAAGAGGTAAAGTGACATGTCTATGACGTGTAAGGGGTAGGGTGACTTACATGTGAGAGAGATATGCTCACACGTGTGAGCAAGGGGTACGATAGGTGGGTTAGGACACTTGTCACATGATGACAAGTTTAGATCTTGATCTATGCAGATGGACTCAAGTGCTAGGATTGAATGGACAAGGATTGATGGTGAAGTGGAATTAAATAATAAGAAAATAGTAATGAAGGTTAATTAGCCTAGACAAATTAATTAATTAGGTATTAATTTATTTAGTTGGACTATTTTGGGGGTTAAGTTTAAATTTAATCAAATAAATGAAATTATTTAATTAAAGGCGAGATACAGATGAATCAAATAAATGGGGTAAATTCAAGTGTGGTCGGGTATTGACATAGTTAGATGTCTACATTTTCCCCTCTTTGATATAGCATCACAAATGTAAGGAGTGATGTTGTACCACAAAAGAATAACATATAGTGGATAAAAAGGGATGAGGACTAGTGAGATGATGCCCACCATTGGTAAGATGAGGAAGAATGACGAAGATGTTGTGGTATGCCCCCTCAAGAGGACATGCAAGTTCAAAGAACATAAGTGTGCTCTTGGAATGGGGAGGAATAGAGGATTATGGATAGAAAGAGGATGAAATTGAGATAAATGGATAGAGAGAAAGGATGGATAAAAATCATGCTATAGTGGTATAAGCAACCTAGATTTGATATTTTACTTGACGTTATGCACTAAGGTATAAGAAACCAGGGTGACAATGTGTCAAGTATGTGATAAAAAAGGTCAAGTGCAAACATGTATTCCTTATAACACCATGATATGAAAGACCATGATGCCCTTGTTGCAATAGGGTGCAAAGATGATGATAAATGCAAACAATGATAACACACAATCAACAAGCAAGCATACACAACAAACCAAAAACAAACCAGGATAATGCCCCTAGGAAACCTAAAAACCAATTGATTGATTGATGATAATGAGGATAGTAAAGTTAATGATAACAATGTGTACCCCAAGGATTGTGTTGTTAATGATAAGAACACATGGATTTAGAAGGATACATCCCTATGATGATAAAATGATCAATAGATTTCAATTGATTCGGATCAAAATGATGGATTGATTTTAGGATGATGGACTACATTGCAATATTGAATTGCATGGATTAGGATTGATTGCATTTGGATGGATTGGATGTGGATGATAAATGGATTGGATTAGAAGGATGGATGAAGGGTAAATGGATTAGGTAGGATATATAGATGATAAATGGATGGGATAGGATAGGATAGGATAGGATGGTAGATAGAAAAAAAATGGGCTGGATAAGATAGGATTGGAGGAGATAGAGGAATGGATAGGAATCAATGACAAGGGAAACCCAAGGCATGGTAAAAGGATGAAAGATAAGATGATTTCTTGGATAGGAGATGGCAAGATTAAGTGGATGGATGAAAGGTGATAGGAGATAAGTGGATAGGAGGGATCTCCAAGGACTATGTTGCAAAGGAACAAGATGCACCACCCTAGCACTAGTGGAGTGGAGGATGGAAGATGATAAAATATGCATGAGATGGAAGGATAGAGGCTTGGTTTCCCTTGTCAAAGGAAGGGGAAGGATAAGCAATAGGAGATGGATTGGAATTGAATTAAGGTGGGGAGGATGTAAGTTTAGCACCAATGCTAAGGAAGTATCTAATCATGGAATCTTTGTCATTGTTGAAGTAGTTGGTGAGGATGAAACTTGTGGATGGAGATAGGTCCTTTTGATAATCAAAACTCTTATTCTCCTCATAAGTATCATATTTAGGTTGATCAACGAGACTAAACTCATCATCATCAATGATTGGTGGGGAGGTATAGAAAGAAGAAATGATGTTGGACTGGATTGGGATGGGTGAAAGGGGATTATGATATATTGGATGATGATAAGTTGGATTGGATGGGGGATTTATTAAAGCTCAAAATTTGGATTTGGTTAAGCTAAAATTTTGGATAAAAGAGTGATTTGAGAGGTGGATTAGGATGCGATTGATGTAAGATTAGAGGATGAGGGTTGATTAGATTTGGAGGATTTGGGTTTAGATGAGGATAAAAATTAGGATGGCGGATTATAAATGGATTGGGGATTAGAAGAATAGGACTTAAGGATGAAGATGGAGGATGAGGTTAGGGGTGATTAGGCATGAGATTACAGTTGATGAGGCTGATTAGGGATGAGATTAGGGAGGATGAGGATGTTTAGGGATGAGATTAGGGAGGACGAGGGTGATTAGGGATGGAATTAGGGTTGATGAGGGTGTTTAGGGATAATGAGGGTGATTAGGGATGAGATTAAGGTTGATGAGGGTGATTATGGATGAGATTAGGGTTGATGAGGGTGAATTATTAGGATGGTTAAGGATGATAAAAAGAAAATAGTTGGTATCCTAAAGGGGTTTGGGGTGCGAGGGGATATACATGATCCCTTGTGTATAAAGGTTTGAGGGTGAAGCCTCTAGAGAATTTGTTTTTGGTAAGCTAAATTAACTATTTGAAAAGGTGTAGAGGTGCTAAAAGGCTTGCAGAGGCACTAAAGGATGATCAACGACACTAAAAGGCTTGTAGAGGTGCTAAAGGATGATTAGAGGTGCTAAAGATGATCATAGGCACTAAAAGGCCCACAAAGGTGCTAAAGGATGACCATCGGTGCTAAAAGGCCTAAAAAGGTGCTAATTTAGGCTTGTAGAGGTGCTAAAGGCTACTCACATGCACTAAAAGGCATGCAAAGTGGCTAAAGGAGACCCTAGTTGTGGTCTTAGAATGGATGATTGATTTAGGAGAGGTTTAGGGTGATTAGGGATGGTTTAGGAATGATTAGGGATGTTTAGGGATAATTAGGGATGGTTTAGGGATGATTAGGGTTTATGGATGGTTGATTGTACAACTAGGTTTTTGTAAGGTCACTACTGATGAAACCTAAACTTTGATCAATGGAGGTGATCATGTTGTGGATTCAAATATTTAGGTTTTGAGGTGACATAATGGGGTGTTGGCAAGAAGTTGAGTCCACTTTTTGGCCATTTAGTGGAAGTGTTTTCCCTGATTTTCAGAATTCGACACATTTGACCTTAAAATTTGAAGCACTTAGAGATGAAATTTTGAAAAAAATCACTGATCATAAAATGTAGTACTTGGAGTCTAGTTTCCAAATATGTAATTTATTTCAATACCCATATGATATAAATTGATTTTTAATAGACATTTCTAAAAACCACTGTTTAAATTTCATTATTTTTACCATACCATGCATGTGTATGTCATCCATATTTTGACCTAAATAATCATATTTTTCTAAATCCTTTTGGGAAAATATTTGCAACTCATTGAAGCACGCTTTCCATATTTTTTTGTAATTTTTTATTGGCCATATTTGGTGTTTTAAAAAATTGCTGTGTACGTCACACATAAGATGACCTAAAATTGTGATCTGTTGATTTTTTTTAAATTGAAAAGAATTGTCTGAAGTACGCTTTTGTGCAATTTGTTTGTGAAAATGTTATGTTGATAAAAATTTATTAAAATACTAAAAAACCTTGATATTTCAAGTTTATGGACTTGTTTAATGAAAAATTAAATGAAAAATAAAAAATAATTTAATTGTAAAAAAATTACATATTTGGAATCTACATTGTCTAATCTATAATGGGTTTTAATTTTGTCAAAAAACTCTACAAAAAAATCCTTCAAACGTATGCCCAAATTCACTATTTTTTTGTGACATTACTAAAACCTTCAACTTGTAGGTCAAACCAGGTCCAGGGACTAGGTTCAAATCCCCAAACCTTTTCCCGAACCTGTCAACAAAACAAAAACTCGGCCTGCATTTCAAATTTGAGAAAATGGGATCCCGTTTTCTTTATAAACGAGATCCCATTTAGTAAATGAGATCCCGTTTACTAGTGGATCCCATTTAATAAACGAGATCCCGATTTGTTTAACTCGAGATCTAGTTTACTAAACGGGATCCTGAGTTATTTTTGACCATTTTTTAAATTTTTCTGTCAAAAAGGGGCATCTCGAGTCTGAGAATTATTTTTTATGGTCGTGTGCGACATATTCCCTATTTTCTATCACCTTTTGTCTTGTTGAAGCTCTTCAAGTTGGGATTTTTTTCAATTTTGAAAGGAGGCATCATTACAAAGGAATTTTGTTGAATTTCTACTTGTTTTCAAAGGAGGAAGAGAAATTTTATTTAATTGCTACTTGTTTGAAGGAAGAAGTGAAATTTTGTTGAATTGTTGTTTGTTTTCAAAGGAGGAAGAGGAATTTTATTTATTTGCTATTTGTTTGAAGGAGGAAGATAAATTTCATTGAATTCCCATTTGTTTTCAAAGGAGAATGATAAATTTTGTTTAATTGAGCTACTTGTTTGAAGGAGGAAGAGGAATTTTGTGAACAATTGCTACTTGTTTAAAGGAGGAACAAACAAGGAAGACTCAAGTTTTTGACATTCATTTGTGTATACTTCAATTTTTTTCAATCATGGGATCACAATGTCAGAATAAGAGGAAAGATAGGAAGGTATTGACCCTTGAAGAAATTAAGCAAAGGGAGAGAAGGAGAAACAAAGACAAAGAGAAGGAAGAATGAGAATTCTATCCATGAATGATGGTGAAGCATCCGATTCCACAACTATTGAAGATAAAAACATTGAGGAGACCATGGATGTAGACGATGGAAACTTTCAAGAGGTGAATGTGGAAATTAATACGAATATACAAACTACTCCTAGTATGTCTTCAAATATCCCTTCCAATGCTATGGAGAATGTTTCAATAGGCTCAAGTCTAGGTGCGTCTTCAAATCCACCTTTGAGCCTCATGGAAATGGTGTTTATTAGAGATTTAAAAATGCTAGATATCACAATGTTGACATTGATAATATTCGTAGAGTTCAAGATTTGAGTCAAATTGTTGTTGAAAATGAAAATGAAAATGAAAACCGTTGTGTTGTTGAAAATGAAAATGAAAATCCTTTTTAATAAAACTGAAAATGAAAACTGTTTTGTTATTGAAAATGAAAATGAAAATCCTTTAATTGAAAATGAAGATGAAGATGAAGATGAAAATGAAAATGAATCCATGAGAATGAGAATGAAAATGAAAATTAAAATGAAGATGAAAATAAAAATAGTTTTGAAGTTGAAAATGAAAATGAATTTGGTGGAAGTGATGTTGAAAATGAATATATATATATATATATATATATTTTAAATTGAAAGTGATGTTTTGGATAATCTTCCTGGTAAAATTTCTTGGAGACAAATAAGAACACATGCTAATAGATTATACAATATTTTTTTTATTGTAAATTTTTTTCAGTTCAATGTCAACTAATGACGCAATTAAAGAGAATACAAAAAATGAAAAAAGTTATGAAAAAGTGAAGAATTTTTGTTAAACAAAGAAGAAAAGATCAATCATTAAAATATGCTATGTCTACTATTGCTAGTGCCATTCAGTCTATTGGCAAAAATAGCAGATCTAAAGATAAGAATGCAACAAGAAGAGCTATAACAACTACTATAGTTAATAAAGCAACTTTGAATAAAACAATGGTAAGCAATAGTAGTGAAGTTTTAAAAATACATCCTAAAAAATTGCTAAGAGTGGAAAAAAGAAAAGAGTATAGAAAATGATCCTATCAACCAATGTTGGAGTTTCAGTGGTTGACTCCGAGGTTTGATATGAAATTGAATGTTGAAATTAAATCTTTGATTGAAAAATATTGGCATGATAATACCAGGGTATCATCTAATGCTAGAAATGTTTTAAAACTAAGGGTGGGGTCCAAAGTTCATGATCTTCATCCAAAACACCTATTAGATACAACACAAATTGAATTTTATAGAAAATTTTGTGGTGATTTAGTGTTACTTGGTTTAATATTAAAATAAGTCAAAGGTCTTTTGAAAAATGTAAACCTTGGTATGTAAAAATTAATAAGCAACAAATATCTTGTTGTTGCAAAACACATGTTCAATTTCGTTATTTTTTATGATATTTTTCGATATATACGTTGTACTTTGCATACTAACATGATTATGCAAAAATGTGGTATTAATATGCCACCTGAAACAATACGGGAGTTTATATCAAGTTTGTTTTGTGAAAGATCTAATGGAAAATTATTTTATTTAAGTTCTTGTATATGCATGTACACTAGCTTTTTCTGTAACTAAATCACAACGCTTTCCAATTTTTCCATCTTTTAGAGAATAGTTAACATTCTTAAATATTTTAACATCCGCTAATTGTTTTCCAAAATAATTATCAACACTTTCATGCATTAAAGTTTAAAGATGCACGTGGGATTGTGGATTGGTGCAATACAAGATTATCTACACTTGGTTCGAGCGAGTACTCTACAGTTCACCGATTCTTTTGGTTGGTTGAAGAAGAGAGCATTCCACCTAGACTTGATTGTGAGACAACCAATTGATCTACTAAATGGCATTCATTTAAGAGTTTGAATGTAAGCACATGGACTATTTGGACAAGGGAGCTTGCATGTTTTTGTCAATTTTGTATCTCAAGAGATTGGTAAGCATGTGAAAATATAGAATGTGTTGAAGATTGAAAGAAAAGATCATTGACACTTGCATAAGCACATGAAACAATTGAAGACAATAATCAAGTGTTTGCATTAGAAGACTATGACTGTGTTTCAGACCTTGTACAAGAAGGTACTTTAATTCAATTTATTTCACTTTATTACTATTTTGTAATACTAAATTATTTATTTATATACATATGAATGGATGTATGTAGATTGGTCAAATTATATGAATGTGTGCACAAGTTATTAAATCAAATTTTATTAGCAAGACATGTATATGTTGTTGTTGCACCTGAGGGGAATGAAGAGGAAGCAAAATATTGGTTGACTCGTTGTGTGGAGACTAAACATAAGTTAATAGCACCTCTAGAAGATGATTATGGCTATCATTATCCAACATGTACGGTGATCCCCTTAAGACATCCTGTTACCAATTTTTCGCTACAATTCAAATGGCGGAGCTGATTTAAATATTGTTATATTTTAAAGTGGAAATGCAGTTATTTTTTAATATGCTTGAGTGTTGTTTAGCACTTCATTTTATTTCATCAAGTGATAGTTGTGCATGTGTTTTGAGAGACTGAGTTTTGAGGTATCATTCATGTTTTGCATAAATCAAATGGAATACAGAACTGAGTATACGAATGATAAAGCAGAATGCTTTCATTTATTTCATGAAGTGATGCATATTTACATAAGTCATTTGATTGCAAGAATACAAATGCTGGTACAATCTTGCATTTTAATGTTTTTCTTTCAAATGGGAATGAAAGAACAAAATTAAACATCCACACAAGCCGTGGTTTTAGCCGTTTCCATTCATAACAGGAAAGGAAATATACAACTGGAAATAAAAAATAGATAACATTAAACATATTCTTCATTGCCTAAGGTGGTCTTTAGTTGGTTTCTCGAAGCTGACTCCTTTTTGTTTCGGTTCTCGAATGCTTCCGCTCCTGAATGTACCTGCAAGAGTTTGAGAAGGGTGTCAATTAAGAGCTCGGGACATGAATAATACTACATGCCGTACTAACAAAGATATATTTCAATCCTTATAGTGCAGAGAAATAGCTAAGGGAAAGAGCAGAAGCATGAACTGAAAGAGAGAGAGAACATCATCATTCTTTGTTTTTTTTGTGCTAACACTGTTTGTTTCTTTGTGCAGGTATAGGAAAAGCCATCTAGTTGTTTATCTTTTGAAGACTGAGCATGTGGGGAAAAATGGGCTCCCACAAGGGTAGAGCCCGACATGTTGCCCTTATATGTTACAAGAGGGCCGAGAGAGGAAGATGCAATCATCATGCTCTTCAGAGCTTTACAATTGAACAAGTAATCAAACTACCATGCATTTATAACAATCAGATCAACATAAGGAAGTGAAAATTGCAAATGAATGATAATTGGATGACTTATTTTAGCTAAAACTATCAATCTATCATGTTTTTGAAAAAAATAAGCTGCTATCATAAATACTGTTTTGCTATTTTTAAGACTGTTCACTTTATAGTGCTATTTCATATTTTTTGTTTTGGAACAACAGTGCTCTATCTCTTAACAATGATAGTGAACAGGCGTACATATGCCTCATCAACGAATTATTTTTAAAAAATGGGAGTATCTATAAGAGTTTCAAGTCCACATGTGCATTATGGAGAGTGCTGTAGACACATAAAAATGACCTAGACCTACAAGCTCTAGTTTTTAATCTTTTCTTCCTAGCATAATTAAGACATTTTAATTATGTCCTCGACTCACTTTCAACTATTAATTAAATAATTCATGATTATTTAATTAATTCATATCTTTTTATTCTTCATGATTATTAAATAAATAAATTTTAATTATTTATTTAATGTGTCACTAATTGTCTAAAAGTCTTCCTATAATTAAATAAATTTCTTAATTTATTTAATTATTTTTACCCTTTATGTCTTCTTGATTATTAAATAAATAATTTTATTTATTTATTTAATTACATCACTAATTAAGTCCTCTCCTTCCTAAAATTAAATAAATTCTTATTTATTTAATCCACCTTCCACTATAATTAAATAATTATGTTTAATTATCTAATTATTCATTAGCCTCTTCTCTCCTAAATTAAATATTTTTTTTTTTAATTTAATTTGGTCCACTCTCCTGAATTTTGAATTAAATCATTATATTTAATTTAAAAGGTTCCCTTTGTCACATTCTTCTATAATTAAATAATATCTTTATTATTTAATTTTCACCTACATTAAATAACTTTTTATTATTTAATTTCTTCTAAATCTTATCTATTTAAAATAAGTCCCAACACCTAAATTAAATAATTTTATTATTTAATTTCTCCTCTTTTATTGTGCTTATTTTAAATAAATATTATTTAATTTAAACTAAGTCTCACTTTGTAAGTTCCCTCTTTTAATAAATAATTTAAATTAAATTATTTACTATCACATGACCCCACCCCTTTTGAATTAAATTGATATTTAATTAAAAAAGTCAACATCCCCTCTTGAATTAAATAATTTTAAATTATTATTTAATTCTCCAACAACTTCGTTTTGTGTGCCTTGTCACATGCATTGTCAGCCCTTGATTTGATTTTTCTAAAAATCAATCTTGTCCATTCATTTCAAATTTGACCTAATGTTGCCCTAACCCTAATTGTGGGTTGTCATATTGAATCTTGTCCACAGATTCTAGGGCACTTATCAATCTTTAATCTCATCCGTCCAGACAAAATCGCATTTTCTATAAAATGCCAATTTTGTCTTTTTCTTGACATAAGTCACAAATATATCTCTTGAATCTTTGAAGTCACAAATATCTCTTGAATCTTTGAAGTCACTCTCATATATTTCTTAGTCTCTTAATTTCTTCATCTTGCATTCTTCCATATAGTCATTCAAAATCCTTCAACATTTGCTTAGGGCTTGTCATTGTCATTAGATTGCTCATCATAAATATGAGGGCAACCACATATTTTCAGCAAGTTAAGAAGGTGTAATGGAGGTCAGTCATGGAGGATGAAGATAATCTGGTGAGATTGTTTCATCTATTCCTTTGCACTTCATTACCTACTTTGGGTTTTATGTTCTGCATATTATATTGCTAAACCTAGAAAAACACCCATTGTTACAAGTGCTAGGTATAGAAACTAAGGATATGCAAGGACAGGTAAGGATGTGAAGAGTTTGTTGCCAGAATAAGCAAAGAATATCAAATCATGAAGGAGCTTTACAGATGCAAGCTAGAACAATATGTATAGAGTCTGGTATTCTTCAAGTTTTCATTGTTTCAGGCATACATACATGATGGGTTTGGATTCAAATACAAGTTTATCATGGTTTCTAGAATTCTACATAAGCATGTTTTTAACAATACAAATTTATTTGAAATAATGGATACCCACATTGGGTTTTGGCAAGAGTGCAATATTTTCAAAATATAGGAAGCTCATATGAGAATTTCAATTTAAAATATATTTTCTTCATAGTTGACAAATACCCATTTTAGGGTTTTGAGTAAAACACATAAATACTAAATACCCATATATAGAATTTTACTCAAATGTAGATTTTTCTTCATATAAGGAAGTACCCACATGGGGTTTTCAACAAAAATCAAAAGATAATCAGGCTCTTTCAAGATATAGTTTACCCATGTATGGGGTTTTGCAGAATTCAGAATAAAATTGAAACAAAGTGAAGGGGGGTTCAAGCTCGAATCTTGGAGAGACCCAAAATACACTTTATTGTTATTTAGAACATATTTCTTTCATATCAAAATCCCACTTTCAAATTGTTCATCATACAATTTTCTCATTATTTCCTGTGTACCCACATGAGGGTTTTGAAAATAAAATGCAGACAGTTCACTTTCTAGGTTACCCACACGGGTTTCTACATTTAAAGTAAAATTGCTTGAGATGCATCATGGGTCGAGCCCAGTATGGGGGTTCAATTACTGTTTTAGAAAATGAAGGAAAACCCATTTAAGTTTGCCATCTAATTCTTAGAATCAAGCAAAGAATGCATGGAGTGCGAGTTTCTTCATAGGAAAATCATCAATAAAATAATGTCATGCCGCGGTCTGTCATGAGAATAATGTACATAATTTTCATAAAAAATAAGCTTCAGCTCAAGCATTCATGGCGCAACCAATCAATAGGCCTGCATTTTTCTGAGAAATAACATTCATTTTTTTGGCAGAGGTAAAGCTCGTAGGCTTTAGTTTGAGAGAGGAAAATACAGAGAAAGAGTGGAGCAAGGAACAACTTACTTTGTGATTGCTTTCCAAGAACTCACAGGCCACGCCCAAGCTCATTTGGAGCTCACAATTTGCTAAGGTTCGAGCCCTCCCATGGAACCCAAGGTGGAGTCAGGAAAGCACAGAGTAAATAACATAAGAAAATAAGAGGTGAATACAAGAGAAGCCACAGCTTGTGAGGCCATGTTCTCAACAAACGAACCAAGAAACAATGCATCAAAATGACAAGTCGCACTTAGCACAACATGGAGGCCGAATATGATCAGAATTGAAGTAAGAATGAAGGATCGAATGGAGTCCTAGAGGCTGAACCCTAAGCATGGTGATGCCTTCCTTCCCAGACAGAGCCAAAGTCTTCAAGTCAAAGGATGCAAATGAAATGTTTTTTAGGGTTTCTTCATGTTTTGTCATCTTGACCTAGTTCGATTTTAGGTTAGTGACTTTGCCATGGAGTGGAGAATTTTGAACTTAGGATATTTTGTTGCATTTTGAAACTTAGTCTTAAGTTTAATATTTTATGTCACCATGGTATCATATGCATCATAGGTCGAGCCTTGTGGATATTTCTCAAGAGTCATAAGCCTTAGTTGTTAATATTTTAGGGGCTTATTTATATCTTAAGGCATTTGTTTTTTTAGAAATCAATAATTGTAATATGCCTTAGGATTAGGATTTAAGACCTAGGTTTATTTTATTTTAATTGTTTTTTGAGAAAACAATTAAACATGTAAGGAGGAGTATTGTATTTTTATGATTTTTATAAAAAAATCAAACTTTGTAAAGGGAGATATAAGGCATTGTTTGCAAAAGATTTTGAAATCTTTAATTGCAAAAATAGAATAATTATAAAATTGCATGTTGTAAAGCAAAAGCAAAGCAATAATTTATGACTTGTTTTTTTTTCTTGCTATTTTTATCAGTTGAGCATTGACTTTTCTTCTTGGTCGGAATTGAGTTTTCAATTGGAGAGATAAGGTGTTTTCCTTGCTTTAAAAGCAATTTTTTCCTATTTTTAGAAGCCTGACAGTTTGTGCATGCAAAAAGTGTGACTTTCCACTTTTGTGCTGACTTGTTGAACAGTTTTTGGGACCTTTTCCTTGAGATTTTTTCAAGAGCTTGGATTAGGGTTTGAGACATATATCTTTGAAGAAAACTTAGGGTTTTCTAGTTCAGTTCTGTTTCTTGCTCTTACACATTTTGAGCTTGTAAACTGTTTTGGTACTTAGTTGATATTTTTGGCATACTCCTATATTTGAATAAAAAACAACATTCCTACCTATCAATTTGTGTATCTATTTGCAGTTTCAGTTTGATGTTATCTTGTGATTTCTATTTAGGAAGTCCTTGTTATGTCCTAAGGCTGTAGTTTTGATGCATAAAGGTTCAAGGATACAGGTTGCATGTCGTATTTTAAAACAGATCTTCATGCAAAATACTTATGTAAAATTATTCTTGAGAGGTTGTGAAATTGTGTTATTTTTTGAGCACTGTTTGTGAAGAAAATCCAGAATAATCATTAGTTCACCATCTAATATTGAAAATCATTTCAAAATCATAGGTTTTAATATTCTGTTACTCTCTATCCATTTTCCCAAGATATACTTTTAGAACAGGATCATCATACGAAAAACCAACTCGCTTTGGAGATTCTCTTTTCTTATAGATTGCCCACATTTGGAAAGAGTTTCAATGTTGCAACAGATAGTCTGTTTTTTGCAAATCTGTCAGGGTGCATATCTGATTGCTAACATATCCCATTAAACAAATTTTGATAACAAGTTTTTGATCCCCTTAAGAATTTTTTTAGAACAAGTCTTAGATCCCCTTAAGAAAATTTTGAGAACTTATTTGATGATGGTTATCATGTTTTCCAATAGGATCAGTGGTGGTTGTTGGCACTTGGCTATGAAAATACTTGATAAGGAAGAATGGTTTGCATGCATTTGAAGATTATGAAACACATAAAAAGATTATACACTATTCACATTTGGTGGTGGAAACAAATATAAAACTAGATTGGTATCGTGGAAGACCTACAAATAAAGTGCTATGGACAATTTCTATGGAAGAGCATGAGACAATCATAGATGTGTTGCAAAAAAGAGAGGATGCATATGGTACAATGGAATAACTAAATACAAGTAAATATAGTTTTAGTTTTATAGTGTCCTTTTAAATAGATTAAAGACATGTTTTGATATTGCTCTTGAGTGTGTTATTAGTTGAAATTGATTTAAATTGTCCTTTTATAGATTCTTAAGCCATCATCACAAAAATGAGAGTCCATGCAAATTCAACCTAGAAAACATAGAATACTTGGTAAAAACAGGTAATTATTAGTTAAATTATATTTAAATACATGTTTTGATTATATATTGATATTGCTTGTACATTAATAGTTAAAAAGGATTTATTATCCTTTTTTGTGTCCTTGAGCCATCATCACATTGATCTCGTACTTTGAAACAAAAAGGAGAGGATGCAGATTTAACCTACACACATGTGGAATACTTTTAAATAAAAGTACTTAAGTTGTGTACATATAGATAGTTTTATATAAATTAAAATATGTACGTTTTGATGATTTCATTGATATTGCTTATACCATTTTGATATCAGGTGGCGTGAAAACCTATTACATTTCAAGCACAACCTTCAAATGTTCTTGAGATGGCATAGCCAAATTTTGCAAATATTATTTTGAGTTGACATATATGTACATACATACTTACACAATTAAACATTTTGTACAAATTACAAATACATGAGCATACATAATTATACTCTATGTACTTTTATATATCAAAATCAATATTCTATATATTTTGTTTGTTAAATGTGCATGTTTTCCTACTTTGAAACTTTATATTTAATTGTATAATCACTAAATATCATGTATAAATTATTGTTAAATCAATCATACAAATTGCGATTAAATATGAGACATGTACTTTGAAGTATTTCATCCCCTTAAGATGTCCTATTAGGACATATCCTATATATTATATACTTAATTATATCATTTGTTATGATGAGTCACCTTGCTTTGAAGCTTTAAATTTGATTGTATAATCACTAAACAACATGTATATTACTTCTTTGATCCCCTTAAGACATCGTATTAGGACCCCTTAAGACATCCCCTTAAGACGTCATATTAGGACATATCCTAAATATTATACTTAATTATATCATTTGTTATGATGAGTCACCCTAAAGTATAATACTTGTTTATATCACTTAATATTTATATTTAATTATACTCTTCTTTGATCCCCTTAAGACGTCATATTAGGACCCCTTAAGACATCCCTTTAAGACGTCGTATTAGGACCCCTTAAGACATCCTATAATGAGATGAATTAAATAAACATTGACACTATTTAAATTGTATAGAATGTGATTGTTATGATGAGTCATCCTGAATTCTAAGTTAATTATATCAATTGCAATTAAATATGAGACATGTACTTTGAATAATTTCATCCCCTTAAGACGTCCATAGATAAAGATGTTTGCTATTATTTGATTTGTATTTTGAAATCATTTGGTTTAGGATGTTGCCAATTACATGGAAACTTGTAGATTAACTTAGTTGTCCCTTTTGACAAAGGATGTGACTTCCATTCCAACAAACAATACCAAAAGAAAGGGTGGACATAGAGGAAGAAGACTGTAGTATTTTTGTTGGATGCTAGTATTTGTTTTGACAACTTATAAATATGAGAGTACATGATTTAATTTCAAAACTTTAGCCTATTTTTGGATAATTAAGTTCTTTAATTTTATGTTGTAAAAGAATTAGGAAATATGGTGTATATTTAGAGAAACATTTTTTTTGGCAAAAATCATTGCATTTTGATTGGTTTTTATGTTTAGTTTATAGAATTTATTAATGCTTTTGTTCTCTAATATTTCATGGTATTGCTTATTTCTTAAAATTTCATCCTTTGTGGTATATAAACATATTGCTTTTGTTTGTAGATTATGATTTATTTTCTTATTTTATTAGATCTAACCTCTATATTAGGACCCCTTAAGACATCCTATTAGGATGTGAATTAAATTTGTATATCATGTATATGGATCACTGAATTAAATTTGTATATCATGTATGTCTTATCAATTGCATATTAAAATTTCACAACAAATGCATAAATGTACATGTATAAATTAAAATTAAACAATAATAAAGTCCATTATTTATAATATATTAAGTGCATGAAACCAATATATTAAGTGCATGAAATAAAGTCCATCAGAGTACAAAGTACTTGACCTATGAAATAGAGTCCAACAAAGTACAACCCATGAAATAAAGTCCATGAAACAATATATTAAGTCCACGAGAAATCAAATATGTAGTCCATGAAATAATCAAATATAACACATAAAATCATGTTCAACTCAGGTATTGTCTCTATAATCAAGAGACCTCTTCACACCATGTGGACTACACAGATGGCCTAAAACACTCTGTACAAGAGAAAGATGAAATCAGATGTAAGACAATTTTTAGACACTCAAAATATCCTAATTGATATTGTGCACTTGATCATGATTTACTAACACCGATTCTTTCTTGATCATTTCCACACTAACCAATTAATTGAATAATCTTTATTTAATTAATTTCCTCCTTAAATCAGATAATACACTTTATCAGATTTATTTCATCATCTTCTAAGGTTCTCCTTTTAATTAAAGAAATCAATTTTATTTAATTAAAAATCTTAATGTTCTTTAATTAATTAAATCAATTTTATTTAATTAAAATTCTAAGGTTCTCCTTTTAATTAAATAAATCAATCTTATTTAATTAAAATCCTAATGTTCTTATTTTTAATTAAACAAATCAATTTTATTTAATTAAATGGTGTGAACACATCGAGGAATAATGTATATGCCGATGAAGAGAGAACCCATCCTTGTTTGTAAACAAACCATAGTATAGATATGGTTGGTCGAGATAAAACATCACTCTTCTGGATAGTTCGAACCATAATCTTTCATGGCTACAAACACACCTTCATTATGTGTGTTCTTGATCCTACTGAAGAAATGGTGGAACATGTTGTAGATCAAATCTTGCAACTCTAAGTCCACAAGAAGGTTACTTGTCCCGATTTCAGCAAATGTCTTTAAGATGTTCATCCTTCTTGAGTAATGCGAACTATTGATGTCATCTAGATCTTTGAAACTTTCTACAATCATGTCCAATACTGTAAAAGCTAGAGCTATATCTAATACTACAAATGACTGCTCAATAAAGCCTAAACATTATTCTATTCTTTTCAATGTGATTAGAATGTCATTCCTTTAAGATAAAATACTAAGCTTACTACCTGATTCATAAAGTAATCTTGCCAACCACTATCATCGGTTGCCATGCTTCCAATGGAAAGTCAATTTGTTAAAATACCCAAAGGCTGACAGGTTCATTCGCTCTAATACCACTGTAATGACTCGAGCTCTGGATCAATAGATTTTTGATTTATTTCTTATTGGATTGACAAAGGTTGTCATCCAATATTATTAAAATAGATAACGGAGTCCCCAAATTATAAATGAAATAAATTCTGAATATGAAGTCTAATTCAAATATTAATTTGATAATGGAAATTTGATAAATAAATATAATAGTTGTTTCTAATTAATCAATTAAAATCATGTGCTAGCTTTGAATATGAATCTGCCTATCATTGATATATAGGCTTTGAGAATTGGGATGCCTAACCTGATCGATACTCTGTACTCATGCATCTTACTTTGAGTCCTTTCCGAATTATACGCTTGAAATGTATACTCCCATATTATAATTTTTTGCTCATATAGACTAATCCCACACTAGGTAATTCAATAATAAAAATAAGTCTGCAAATTGATTGCCCTGATCTTCCCTTCTTATTCTCTTTTATACTCGAAATATACATAATTGAATCCTGATAGCAATATCATAATTTGACACATTGTAGAAAATACCTCCTACTTATCAATTGATGAGCTAAAGGGGCTCTATAATGAATGCTTCATAAGGCACAACACTTGCTGAAGGTTTTGCAAATGGGGTTGCAAGCTAAGTGGGCTTAAACTTGGGGAAAAAACTCTATGGTTAAGCGCTTGAGCTAGAGTAGTATTGGGATGGGTGACCTCCCAAGAAGGCCTAGTGCCTCACCTATCTGAGAATCACCTAGATGCAATGAGTGCTAAGTGGGCCATTCATTATCATGAGAGATGGGTTCTTGTGAACTCAACCCTCTTTCAATCCATGTCAGCCTTGGGAACGTACAAGAAGCTGGAGGTCATACCAAGTACAGGATCAACAAGTTTGTATAAAAAATCTAAAAAATAGAGAGTAGTGTGAATAATTCTTCTTAGATCTTCTCCAAAAGTTCATCAACAACCTCCATTCAAGCCTCTCAAGGCTTTACATAGTGTTTTACACCCTTCTCTAACTGATCCCCACCCTCAACTAACTAAAAACCAACTTTCAAAACAAGTAATCGTTGCATTTCAAATTTGTTGCTTTAAGCAACTTACAAATTTGCAACTTTAGACTCCTCCAATCTAAGGGATCAATCTGATAGAACATAGCTTAGAGTGATACCACGTGTTTCGATGCGAAAGAGGACCATGCCTAGCATAAACATACCTATTCAGACGTGTTGGAATAGTCCGCTTGGTCACACAAGTTGCAGAATGAAAGTTGCACCACTTTGCAACTTTGCACTGCTTGCATTTGATGTTTTTTCCATCAAGTGAAAATCTGTCGCCATGGGAAAACCACTCCGAGATAGCGAAAATCGGAAGAATTTTTTGTAGAGGGGCCCAACGCAATCCTGTAGGATTAGATGATAAGTTTCTAAGCGTCACGGTATCCGAGTAATAGCATGCTCAAGTTTGCAGCCATTTTGCACTTTGGACCCTTAAGGGATCAATCCGGTGGAACGTAGCTCAGAGCAATTTCGCGTGTTTCGGTATGAAACAAGACCATCCCTAACACAAAAATACCTATTTGGATGCGTTGGAGCAGTTATTTTGGTCACATGAGTTGCAGAGCGAAAGTTGCACCACTTTGCAACTTTGCACTGCTTGCATTGGACACTTTTTCCATCAAGTGAAAATCCGCCACCACGGGAAAACCACTTCGAGATAGCCAAAACCAAGAGAGGTTTTTCTAAAGGGGCCTAACGCAATCTTGTAGGATTAGATGAGAAGTTTCTAAGTGTCACGGTATCCAAGTAATAGTATGATGAAGTTTGTAGCCATTTTGCACTTTGGACCTTTAAGAGATCGATCTGATGGAACATAGCTCGAAGCGATTTCACATGTTTCGGTGCGAAAGAAGACCATGCCTAGCATAAAAATACCTATTCGGATGTGTTGGAATAGTCCGCTTGGTCACACAAGTTGCAGAACAAAAGTTGCACCACTTTGTAACTTTGCACAACTTGATTTTGACACTTTTTCCATCAAGTGAAGATCCACCGCTACAGGAAAACCACTTCGAGATAAGAAAAACAGAGAGAGGTTTTTATAGAGGTCCCCAACGCTATCCTATAGAATTAGACAAGAAATTTCTAAGTGAAAGGGAATAAGTTTTATGGGGTTTATGTTGCTGCCCATGTAGATTTTGATGGAAAAGGGCATAAATGAGGTTTCACCCTAGGGTTTGATAAAATATTGCATAAAATAAGGGTTTTGGTTTGGAATGGTGGAGTGAGTTTGTCCAAAGACAAATTGCGGATCTGCGGGTTTGGGTACATGATAATTGTTGCCCCAATAGTGCATTATGTAAGAAAATCTTATTACAATGCCTCGAAATTTGTCATTATGTAAGTAAATCTTATTCAAATGCCTCAGGCACTTCGTTCTCACAGATATTTTACAATGTCACTCATATATTCAAGATTCTCTTTAAATGTCTACATCATAGGTACTCATTATGAGGTTAACTTCAATTGAGTAATTTGACATTCCCTCACTAAGCTTCACACGCTTTTTTATAATGGCTTGAAATCAAAATTGAGATTTGTCAAGATCATCAAAATAAGGATGTTGCATTGCTTTTTTGGCTGAGATTCTCTTTGATGGCTCTTAAATCATCATTTTCTGCAACGAGAGATCAATCAATTTTTAGTAGTTTACTTACAAATACACAAAGTAAAAGAGAAAAAGAAAGAGCATCCAAAATGGAAATGAAATAAAAATAGATGGAAGGCACTTACAGATAGGAATGCAGGTTTCACAACTTAGTCACTCTTGGTCATACATCTTCATTGGGAATTCCAACATACCTATTGCACACAACACCTCTCATGAATAGAGTAAGTTGAAATTTCAGATGCTCTTATAATGTTTACATCATAGCTGCTCATGATAAGGTTAACTTCAAATGAATAACTTGAAATTCCCTCACCAAACTTTGCACACACTTTTCTAATGGCTTAAAATCTTGATTGACATTTGTCAAGATCATCAAAATAAGGATGTTGCATTGATTTTCTGGCTGAAATTCTCTTGGATGGCTCATATATCTGCATTTTTTGCAAGGGGACACCAATCACTGTAAAAGAAGATGATAGCATTGGCATCAAACAAATTAATGTGCATACAAGTAAAAATTAATAAGAACCAAGGGTGAAAAGTGGGAAATAGTGTTTCTGTTTGTTGTCCAGCTTGGAGGAGTGTTGGGATTGGTCCATTAGGCCTTTTTAATCTTGTTAGATGCCTCTTGAAGGAAATTTGACATCTTGAATGGTTTTGGGTCCTCTAGCTCTGCATCAAAAATGAGTATCACAGTCTGAAGTGTTTGCATGGTTTGGGAGATACATGCGACAGTTTGCAGATGCTTGGCTACTAGTAATGTGGACAGTGAACAAAGGAACTAAGTTTGTGTGTAAGGGCAGACTTCTGAAAGGTTTCATTTTTGTTGTACTAACTCAAACAAAGATTTTTTAAGAAAATAATGGTTTGGTTGTGCCTTAAGAATTATAGTTTGTGTTTGTAAACAATGGTGCCATTATGGAAGATTTAAGACAAGTTGTGAATGACAAAATCATTGGTTGATGATTTTTTGAGGAATCTAGTTGATTGTAATCAATTATTTTCAAGATTTTCAAGGTGTTTTGAGGGTCCTTAAGGAATTGGGAACTCTTAATGCTAATTTGAGTATATGAATCAAATGTGTTGTGAACGGAAATATAGTTACAATGACATCGTAAGGTTATAATGACAAAAAAAAGAAGAAAGAAAGCCATAATAGAATGAAAGAAAATGTGTAAAGACTTAAAATACCTAAAAAACCAGACTTTCAAATGGAGGAATTCAACCCAATTATGTAGCCTTAGCTTCTTATTTCTTCAAACTCCACAACAATTTGACTTGTTCAAAAGCTTGTTCCTCTCCAAACTTCAATTGTATATCAGTTTTCAATGGAATTCAAACTTCAATTGATATTATATGTCTTTCAACGTGGAAACTCTGCTATTTCATTTAAAGGTGGTAGAAAGATCATGGAAAAGGTGATGGAATGTGAAAAACATTCTCTCACACTTCACAACATCATCAAAAAACAAATTTTTGTCGGAGCACGTGCAAAACCAGGGGAATATGTAGACTGTGGGCCTTGAAATCACGGTTATATAAATTTTTTTACCGTTTTTAGTGGAGTAAAACACACACTTGCGTTATAACGCGAGGGCGTTATGTGAAATATGGTTTTCTTAATATATTTAGTTTCTCCCTCTTTGTCTATACCCTCTATCCTAATTCTATATTTGTCCCCTACACCCTTATAGTAGAGGAGATAGAGGTGAGTTTGTGTGTGAGGGAGAGAGGGAGGGAGAGGGAGAGGGGGAGAGAGGGAGGGAGAGGGAGAGAAATAGGGAGAGAGG
>CM021100.1:341579147-341665971 GCA_007115665.2 Sequoiadendron giganteum | reverse complement strand
CTCTCTCTTAAACTCTCACTTCCACCCCCTCTCCATCTCTCCAGACCCTCTCTCTCTAAATTCTCTCTCCATATAAATACATACAAGCATAATAAATATGTACATATAATCTTACATCCATACAAGCATACATACATACATGTGTAGATACAATCTAACATACATACATGCATACATACAATATATATGCATTGATACATACATACATGACATACAAGCATACATGTACATACAAACATACAATTATATCAAAATAAATTCAATATATTGACATTTAACATAAAGGAAGACATAACGCGAGCGCGTTATAACACGCTCGCATTATGTCTTAGTTGACATGTTTGTCTCAGAAGCAAAAACCATGTGAAAAGTGAGATATAATGTGCTTGCGTTATATCTTGCTTTGGGAATTCCCGAGCCTTAGATTTGGTATTTTCCTTGGAATACCAACCCAAAGGTTTGGAGGGCATTCCCAACGACCAGAGACGTGTTTAAAATAAATCTATCATATTTCTCATAATTGAGTTCGTGTTCACCGTCAGGATTGCACGTGGTTCAATATCGAAAAAATCGAACACATGGGTAATGTTGGGTTCTCTCTTAGCTATCCAATGATGTAATTTTTTTCACTTTCTGAAAATGTTAAGCCTTTCATCCATAATTTATTTTATCTGTCTTTTTTTTTGCCAAAAAACACTGTTTGGTATTTTTTTCATTATAAATTAACCGTTCATTGATTTTTCAAATAAATTACATTTTTAGAAACTAGACTCCATTCTACAAATTTAGAAAATAAAAATAAAAATAAAATCATTTAGTTTCCAAAATTTGTAGGGGTAGCACGGCGAAAATTCTATTTTTTTAGGAAATGTCCACTTTGAAAATTAGTAAAAAATCAAATATTCATTAAAAAATTATCAGAAAAATCATGCATCAACTACATACTGTTAGCTAGCTTCTGACCATTGCGATTTTAAAAATACTAAAAAAAAGTTCACCGTACAAGGGTTGTACAAGAGTTGCTATGTTATGTTTTTTTGAAAAAAACAACACCAATTTGTGTACGTCCCTCGTTTGAACCCCTTAATCTCAACCATTTTCAAAATAAATTAGTAGTTTAAAAGGTAGACTCAGAGCAATTGAATCCTTCTTTTTGTTCCATCTCAAAATTTTGAGTGTAAGTATCCTCAATTTCATGTCCAAGGTCAGTATTTCCTGATTTCAAAAAAAAACTGTCCACTTAAGTCCCCTTTTTGGGAACCATCTTTGTGCACTTACCCCTCCATAAATTGCAAAAAAAACACTAAAAATTCTAGATTAGATCTTGTAACCCTAGATGAGAAAAAACTCAAAAATGGAGAAGGTTGTAGGAGTTGAGAAAATACAACTTCACAAACCCCGAAGATCACTTGCATGCAAATAACCTGTCACAAAAGAAGAGATGGAGACAAACAAGCAAGGGTTCTCTGAAAACTGAAAATGTATATATCAGAGAGAATGAGAGAATGAATTGATATGAAATACAATGGGATCAATCCTTATAAAAAGGAGATCATGCAAACCCTAATAGGAAAAACCCTAATAGAAGCCCTAATAGGAAAATATTTAATAATTAATATAATTATTAAATGTCACATTATGCAAACTAACGTGAAATCTTAAGAAGGGAATAAAGGTAACTTAATCAACATAATTAAGTTAAGAGCTTTACTCTAACACCCCCCCTTAACATGAGCAATAGTGCAGCTACAAACAAATGCAAGAAAGCAAAGGTAACTACAATGCAAGAAGACAAACATGGGTCCCAACAACTAGGCCAGATCAAGTACCCAAATACAACCAAATCTCTGTAAAGAGGAGAAATAGAGAAAACCTCATGGGAAAAAGCTCTACTCCAAAAAGAGATGCAGAAGGTCAAAAAAGAAACATCACTGAAGCAGAAGAAGCTGTAAACAACTGTCGAAAGATGACTGCTATGGTGCTGAAGAACCTCTGCTGAAGATAGGATGATCAGGAACAAGAAGATAACAATCTGCATAAATGCCCATATGACACTACTGACAAACAAAGGCAAACACCTGGAACGAAGATACAGATGGCACAAGAACCAATAGTCTGAAACACTGATCAACTGAGAATGGAAGATTCTTTCCAAGGCGAAACCAAGGAAGAATTAGCACGAACAATATAATAACCCCCCCATAATGCTAAACTGGAAGATCCTGATAGATCCATTGAAATGATGTGAAACACCCTGTAGTGCATGAAGAAGAAGATACATTTGAAAGTGCACAAGATAGCACCTGCAATTGAAAAAGTGGTGTGAAAAACAAAACACACATGAATGAGGCTGGAATCATATGGATCCACTGTCGTCGTGAAGGGACACTCACCAGACAAGGATGTGATGGCAAAACAAAGGCAAACTACACAACCCCTCATGACACTTTATAATAACAGTGCGAGTACAAAATATGGCACAACCTTATGTGCAAAATCCCCAAAAGATGCATGTACAATAGTGTGACACTTTATCTCAGTGCATTTACATAAAAGATAGCTTAAAAATGATGCTCAAAATACCCTCAAAGGACAAAATGCTAGAAATACATGAAAAACAACCAAGAACAAAGCATCCCATGCGAACAAAAAGTTTTCAAGGGAAAATGTGTCCAAGTAATCCACGAGAGTGTGAAAACACAAATAATTGAATAAAATATACCTGGAGTGAAATCTGGAAAAATGGCATGGATGAAACTGAAGAGCTCTGAAATATTGTTCCAACGCTGCTGAGATTGCAAAAAAGGGAGAAACTGATCAAAAGTTATGAGCTTGAGACTGAAAGAAGCCCCTTTGTCTTCAACTGACTGTAGAATGCACCAACAGAAAAAAAATGTGATGAGACCCACACCACTGGAAAGATGAAAAAACCAGCTTTCCGATGATATCTCGTTTGTCAAAAAATGATATCGTATGCCCAAGTTACGGCCTCCGGAATAAATCAGCTCCAAAGGGGGAAAAACCCAGTGCTGGGTTAAATTTGACGGTCATACGGCCGTCGCAGCAAAATGACTGAGTTAAATTTGACGGCCAAACGGCCGTCACCGTAAATGTGCGATTGGGCTAGGTTTACAAAAAATTGTTTTCTAAAATGAAAAAAACAAATAAAATAAATTACAATACAATTTTTTTATTGAATTTTTTTTTTTAAAGAAAAGGTGAGGCGAGGCACGTGGGCCCACCCCCCATGGCTGGCGGACTGTGTACCACCGGTTGGCGGTACTGTCAACCGCCGGTCGGCAGTAAGCCACCGGCGGTCGGCAGTACGCCGACCGCCGTATCGAGCCGGCAAGCGCTAAAATTGCGAAAAAATAATTTCTTTTGCTTTTGTTTTTTTTTTGAATAAAAATCAAAAAATAATTTACAATGAAATATTTTCGCAAGAAATATATATTTTTGACGAAATAAAAAAAAATTTCGAATTTTTTTTTGTACTAGGCAGGGGACGACCGTATTGCAAAATTTTTTTTGCCTCAAATTTCGACTTTGTCCAAAATGGATGAATGAACAGTCGATTTAGGGGTTTTGGACCACTGTGGACGCAATGGCAATATCTGTTTGAGCTGAAAATGCTTCAAAATTGTAGGTGTGCCCTAGATCAAGAAAACAAGCCCCAAACCCTTGCAGCTCCAAAAATCTTCAAAACAAGAATAGGAAGCAGTAGGTGTGGAGCTCTAATACCATGTAGGAGATGAAAAAATACAACTTCACAAACCCCGAAGATCACCTGCATGCAAATAACTTGTCATAAAAGAAGAGATGGAGACAAACAAACAAGGGTTCTCTGAAAACTGAAAATGTATATATCAGAGAGAATGAGAGAATGAATTGATATGAAATACAATGGGATCAATCCTTATAAAAAGGAGATCATGCAAACCCTAATAGGAAAATATTTAATAATTAATATAATTATTAAATGTCACATTATGCAAACTAACGTGAAATCTTAAGAAGGGAATAAAGGTAACTTAATCAACATAATTAAGTTAAGACCTTTAATCTAACAAAGGTGTTCGCTAAATCCTTGCTGTGATACCATGTTGGATTTGTGAATATCACTAGACACAAGATCAAACAATGAAGAAAACACCTTCCACCCAAGAGCTCTGCAAAACAAAGATTTGCTATTCCTCAAAAAGAAAATACTTTAAGAATGAATAATACAAGAGAGAATGAATGCTTTATAAGAGAAACCCTAATGACAAAGGGATTAGATAATGACAAGTGTCAACATCCTGTGTGATGAGACAGATTAATCTAATATTAGCTATGTAATTAACATAAATAAAGCATTGAGCTAACTAATAAAGCAATCCTAAGTTTAGATTAAGTGGATGAAAATTAGAATAATGATTAATTAAAAATTAATTAATTATTCTCTAATACATGATAACTCTAACATAATATACTTTGAATTTTCAATGCAATAGTACTTAAATAACTTAGAAAAATAAAAAAATCTATTTGGTGAAAACTTGAATTTTCAATGCAATAGTACTTAAATTTCAGGGAAAAAATAAGAAGTAGGTGTCTGTCTAACCACCCTAACCACAGTAAAATGATAATATTTTTTTATAAGATTTTAAATATATGTAGAGGTCTCATGTCGCAATGTGATGCATATTTTTTGTAATTTTTTCCAAGTAACTAATTAATTATGAATTTTTTATTACAACTGTTAAAAAATATAAAAACTCGTATGTTTGACCACCTTAATTTGGTCAAAACTTCATGAAATTCATTTTTTTTAATCCTATAGTATGCAAAGCACAAAATGTGACGCATGTTTCAAATTCAAAAAATCTGATACCGTTTGAAAGATATAAATGTTTTTCAATCAACCTATCAATCAAGAATTTAGTCGTAATTCAAATAGAAAATGAATAATAATTATTTATTAAATTCAAAGTAAAGAATAATTTATATTGGTGAAAAACTAAGAATCTCCTTTAAAAACCCTTTTCGTTTCATCAATTTTGGGTAAAAAAAAGTTGTTAGCCACATGGGCCATCATATCACTTACATATTGCCACTTTTTGGCCCATCATGATCCTGCACATACCTTGACTCTTCTTTCTTTTGGATTTTAAAAAAATGAGATAATAATACACATATGTAAGTCGTTGATTTAAAACTTTTGAGAAGTTTATCATTTAAGTTGTTCTAGTTTGTAATGCATCCATCTTCCAAATGTTGAAACTAGTTCATTGTAGATCCAAAAAGGGTCTCAATGAATAGTTGTACAAATACATTTTCTTTGTCGACCCCTAGAATTTCACAAGCCATTGTGACTGCTTAAATGTAATTTTTGGATTCTTGTGGATCTTCTCTAGTGAACTTTGGGAAGTGCTTCCTTGAGCTTGAAGGCAAGTTTGTATATGGAGTCAAGGCTAGAGGTCCAAAATGACGTCATGGTTGAGGCAAAATTAATGTTATGAAGCAAATCTAAAAACTATGGCAAAGGATATTTCACCTCTATAGAGTTTCCAACGCCCATTCTAGGGGAGGTACATTTAAATGTTTGGAAAAATGAAATGCACCAAAACTTCACTCCCTTATGGAGCCACGAATTTTTTTTTGGTAAACAAAATTGTCATTGTAATACTTTGTTGAAATATAACATGACTCACCCAATGGGTACTTACAAATGTTCACAATAATTTTGGAAATCATAATTGGATTAAAAAATTTCCTTTTCATTTGAGAGGGTTAGCTCCCTCATATCATTGGGGTTTTGGGTTTTTTGCATAGTATTATCCATAAAATAAAAAATGAACATAAAAAAAGAAAAAAATTGGTAGTGAAACCCTAGATAGACTTATACGAGACACTACCTAGGATTCCTTGAACAAAAGATGTGAAGAACAAAGGGAAAGGAACCAACAATGAGTAGAAAATATTAGAGGCATAATATCCTTTGATTTGTGTAGACAACATTGGCAAGAGATAATTTTTTTTGGTTTACCCCTTCAACGTATCAAGAAAATGAGAGGAACTAGTCATACATTAAACATGCAAATAATTTGTGATAAGAAAAAAACATAAAAACACAAAGTTTTGAAATGTTCTCATTCCTTAAAATCAAAGCACAAAGTATTTGTTTCCTTTCCCATGCAATCAAAAGTATAAGAAAATAATGAAGAAATGATTACAAGGTAAACATTAGAAAATCTTGCAATTAAAGGAGAATAGTTGGCACAAAGTTCAAGAAAATTCTTCTAATTTCTTTGAGAAATGAAGCACAAATTCTCCTACAATTTTTATACAATGGCTATGTTGAATGGAGAAAAACCTCCAAGAAAAAACCCTAGAAAAGAAGAAAAAGAGCCAAAACTTGGAGAGAATTGAAACCCTTTTCTATGATATGGCTTTACAATATGTAGGGGAAAAGTAGTTATCTTTCCCCTAATTGTCTAACTACCTATTTTTGGATTTTAGAAAATATTTCAAATAATATTGTCAATGCCCTAGAATGAGTGTACAATATTTCACAACCATATGAGGATATCCATGTTTGTATAGAGCTTTTGATATGTGAAAAGTCCATTTTAATTCAAATATTGTTGAAATATTGAATCAACTTTCATACAAGTGTCGCGGGAAAGTTTGTTGATCAATTATGAAGTTCTAGGAACTAGCCAAATCTTTGAAGTGCTTAATTTATGTATGTCTCCATGTTTTATTGAATCTTGTCACCTACATTTGCTTGAAATTTTATGAAGGCTTTAGCAAAAATGCCTTTGTGTAGAATCAAAGAAGTTCCAAGCACTTGCTTTAGAATTGAAGAGGCTCTTGGGAATTGGAAAAATGCTAAACAATGTGATATAAGAGCTCTTGCACCAAAGAGGTGCTTGGGAACCACTAGAACATTGATGAATGCCCCTTTCCATTCCATTTTGGTAAAGTCTATCACTCAAAGAATCGATAGGGTTTTTTAAACTACCTCGTTGGTCAAAATCAAGGTGTCGGGAGCTATTCAATTTGTTGAAAAGATGTGAGTTCAAGTTTCATTTTCCACTTCGACCATTTCAATATTTTTGTTGGGAAAACTTGTCTCAACCTAGCATTCTTAATTTTAGTTTTAGTATATTTTATATGCACTTTCTATTTTGTCTTCTTGGGGGGAGTAGGAATCCCTCTTGGAGGCTTATTAAACTTTTTCTTTTAGTGAGTTTTTTATTCACATGAGGAGGTAGACATCCTACTTTGACGTGACACGGTTTGGCCATGGGTCAATAACTTGTGATGTGTGTGAGGTCATCATGAAGGGAGTTACATATGTAAAATTCTATGACACATACGAGCATTTCAAAGGGAGGTTAAATTGGAATATTAACCATCATCATGATAGGTTGATGTACATTTCATGGAGTATCTTTTTGAATGTTGAATGTGGACAAATTGGGATGCTGACCAAATATGACAAGTTATGACATTATAAGTTATATATAAGGAATATGCTATTTGGGAAGACCAAGACGAAGGATGAGCATTGGGATTTGAACCCATGCATTTGGGCACCTTACCACATAGGTTTGCAAATGGTTTTCCCAAACCATTCATGGTTTCAAGTTTGTACTTCCTCTATTCATTGGTGCTTGGAGTTGTAGTTTGTAAGGTTGATTTTGTAGGTACCATTATGTAGTTATATTTACTCTAGATTTACATTTTTGTGATACTCTTGTAATAGATAGCTTTGCAAGCGTATTGTATTCCATTTGTTTATTGAATAATACATTGGGTTACCTTGGCTTGTGGGATTTTTCTCTTAAAAGGGTTTTTCCCACTTACATCTATGGTATGGTATATTGCATACTTTTTATTATATGCATTTCTACGTTTTATAGTTGTAAAAATTTAAGAATTTGCACAATACTCTTATTAGATTGGTGAAGGAAGTGTTTCCTTGTACCTTGCTTCCTTTCAATTTTTGTGTTGTTGAGAACTTGCATGGTTTTGAAAAAACCACTTAATTCATCTAGCTCTCAAAACCACTTAATTCATCAAAGATGCTTCAATCAAAATCGATGTAGCTCTAGGCATTTGTTTTGACATTAAAGGAATTCCCAAGTGTTGCTCACCCCTCAGTTGTTTGTCCTTGATGACAAAGTCACAAATGATGCTATGGTATTTACAGGTGTAATTTCAGGATTGATGGTATCTCGGATTGGTTGACATATCCTCATAAGCTTGCATTGAATTATTGTTGCCTATTATGCTTCATAGTTTACAGGGTTGGATTGGTATCCATGTTCATGATGATTCAAGTTTTTCATGTTGATATTACTCATGTGGCTTCTAGTTCAGATTTATGAATGCAATATATCTTCATATGGTTATGGTTATTGAAAGTGTGATAAAGCATTATTATAGGTCATTCTAGATGGTCATGCAATAGGTTTAGGATATTCAATTTTGATATGGTGTTGTTTTTGTCAGGGCATTCATTAGCTTCTAATTTATGACATTGTCACGTTGACATGTTCAAGTATATTGTTTCAACTGATCTTTTTACATATTGATCTTGGTTTGGCATCTATATCATCTTGGCATATTTCTATCTTCATGGTATCAATGGTGATGACTTATTTATTGATAAATATGGCTCATGATTCTGGTTCATTGTTTTAACAAGCATTTACACTATCTAAGGATTCAGGCAACTCGGTTATTGATTCACTTTGTTCTATGAATCTTGGATTATTGACATCATTGCACTCATGTCTTTCTAAAGTCTCTAAAGCTATCTTCAACTCACATTACCTAGAAGCATTGAATTCATATTGGTTCAAGAAATGTTATTTGTTTGATGGTATTATTGATACATTTGGCATATGAAATCTGTCTAAGGCTTCGGGCATTATGGTATTATCTCTATGACCTTTATTAAAGGTCATCTCTTATAAAGGTAGAAATGAGTTAGCATTTAAAATTAAGTAAACCCTATCGGTTTTCCTTAACAAATTGATAGAAATGATATCACTCCTATTTATTGCATTGGTCAATGACTTTGAATAAAATATTGATTTATTTTATCGGCCACTATATTTCACCATTTTACATAACTCTGTCAGCATCTAAAAGCGATTAAAGATCTAAATGTGATATTTTTACAAGGCATATCGGGTTTCCTTAAATCTTCATTAAGTGGTGATATTGTTTTTCTATCGAACACTTTGCTTTTGTCCTTGAGTAAAGGCATTTGGAAATAACCTTTGGTAATGACCATTTGTTTTTCACTGGCTATGTGATGTGGCAACGACTGCTTGGAAATAATGATCAAAGTAATTATTGTTGTCGGCCTTTTGGAAAATCTTGACATGGTATAAAGTTAAGTAAATGATAATATGAATCGACCGTTTGTGTGAAATATTTGGAAGTGATTATTGACAACGAACTCATTGCATTTTATTAAGTTGATAATTATTGAGTTTTTGGTACCGCAGACTCCAATGAATCATTATTTTTTGAAAAGTCATCGAATGACTTGAGATGAAAGGAAATTAGGGAAAATTTGTTATGTTTACTTTGCTAGGATGTGTCACCCCAGCCACCACCATGAAGAATGTAACTACTCTTGCTATAGCGATTACCTGCTACAAATTCAAAAACCACAAAATGAAGCTCACTGTAAGAGTTATATCGAGGTGGGTTATGTAGTCTACCATTTTTCATTGGTTGAAAGCTTGACAGAGGTAAAAATAAGTTACGAATATGAGAAATTATGATGATAGGCATTGATTCTCTCTGGTTTTTATATGATTTTCTTGTAGCATGAACATGTATTATTATTCCTTGCTTGAAGAAAGTTTTTAAAATCAAAAGGAAGGCAGATTGCTAATTTATTGTTCGATTCTGAAAATGCAAATGGGCTGTTGTTTTTGTGTCAAAAAAACTTGCATGGAAATCAGTTACATTTCTTTACCCATCATGGCTATTCTGAAAGCATTGTTTATTTTGGTATTTGTGTGAAGGTGTGAGTTCGGTTACATTTTTTGACAGGCTTTGGCAGTGATATTCCTTTCTATTTTATCTGAATGGTAAAAATGTGTGAAGAGAAAAGAAAAGATGCTCTGATAAACATCCTTCATATTTGTCATTGCAGTGAGGGTGTTTTTTCATTATGCTTTATTTTTTTCCTAGATCCAGCATATGGGTAATCTTGCATTTTGGAAAACTGCATTCCTTATGTTTGGTTTCAAAAACGGCCACTTGCTCTTCAGTTACAAAACAAAAGATGCTCTTTATTCTGATTATTCTGTGGTTCCTGAAACAAAACGACTCTAGCAACTAGTTGGGTAAAAGATTCTTTTGAAAATGACATTATTGAAGACTCATTTTTTCTAGCAGATCTATTCTTCTTTTTTAAGATATATATACAATGTTTCATCATTGTGAGATGTTGATGTTATTATTGAGATTGTAAAATTGTTGCTCTATCAAAAAGAAAAAGTTGAAGAAGCTTTGATATACAAAATAGAAAAATATGATGCAGAGCAAAGATGTAAACTTAGTTTATTTAATATTTTAGGGATTCATTGTTTTGAATCTTTAGGGTATTAGATAGATTAAGGGTGTGGGGTTCTATGAGCTTATCTGGAAAACAAAGAGATCCTTTGTGTTATTGTTATTTTGTTATCTGAAAAGGGGTTGGTGCTCCTTGGAATGGGTGTTCCTAAATGTATAAGGGGTTGGTGCTCCTTGAGTTGGTGCTCAGAAATTAGCCTATAAGGCATTGTTGATAGTGGTTTTCAAATAAGAGCCTGGAAGGCAGCATTTTCAGGAGTGGTTTTTCTACCCCAGGAGGGTTTTCCACTCGACAAATCTTGTGTCTTATTGTTCATTTGTGGTTTCACCACTTTATTGTGATAATGATGTTTTTCTATTACATTTCTCATTTCAGTTTATGAATGATTGCATTGAAATCATGAATGTATTTATGTATTTGTCATTGAAATTTTGAGAACAAATGTGTGCTATGGTTTATTTTCTGAAAAATGGTAAAATATGTTATGACACTAATTCACCCCCCCTCTCAGTGTCATTTTCACTCAAACACCAAGGACTACTTTGGAGCTAGAATAGTTTTAAGGAACTTCATTTTTTTCAAAATGAGTTCTTGATGTCCTTTATTTTTCCAAAAGGGTAGACAACCTCCAAAGGAAATTTAAGCGAAATTTTGTTTGGTTTTGTGTATTAGCCAATTGATTGAAATTGAGCATGAGGAACATATTTGAGACTTCTAATTTTAGCTATGTAGAAAAAAACAGGGCTTGAAATTTGTGACTTAGTCTAATGAAGGGAAAGGAATCAAAGAAATTTAATTTAAACCGCAAACATTTCAAATTACCTAAACAATTTACAAAGAGAGAAGACATGGTCAATTTAGGTATGAACACCTCATAATGCAAATGATGGCAAATTGACCAAAAATTTCCAAGGTAAAAAGGGTGACAAAAGGTGCAAACCAAGCACACAACTAATAAGCCAAACCCTTATCCCCATTCCTTTAAATCCATTACATAAATTAGAAAACAATTTAACTAACCAAACATGTTTACATCAAAATTTAGCACAAATGAAAAATAAAAACTAGTGTTCATTAAAAATTGATCAAATATAGTAGGTAAAGATCTAGCAATTTTGTCAAACCCCGCATTAAATCCTCAAGATTTTTCCATTAAATGTAAATAATTAATTATTTATTCAAAAGATTTTTATGGATAAGCCCAAAATATCTTGTTAGAATGTGAACAAACCACTATAATCTATATTGTGCTTGCTAAGTGTTGTATTTGCTAGTGCCATTATAAACATTTATGCAAAATTTTGTCAAAATGGATTTTATCTTATTTTCTATTCATATTGTTGATTTCTAGTGTGCAATACTTTCATTTCTTAAACATTATATTTACCAATAGAGTTAGTTATGTGAAATATGCTCCACATTTTGAAAAATTAGAGTTCATTTATTTTTATATTTATCGTGAGTTTTGAATATTAAAATATTTATAGTTGTAGTCAAACTTGAGGGTGATTATTGAGGAACCAACAATAACCTAGTACAATAATCCCTAATTACCAGTGTTTGATAAAATTTGTATAAATATAGTAGTGTAAGTCATCAATTAGACAATTTTTAGCAAATAAAGATTGTTAAGGGCTATACAAATGTTGAGCAACTTTGAACCACAACTTGAATTCTTCTACTAAATTTAAACATCTAGCAATTTCATCAAAACCATATTATGCAAAACCCCAAAGTATTATTCCAAACTAAGCACACCTCCCATTGTCAACAAGCACAATGAAAACACCATTAGAATCCTAGGAATCCATAACTTTGCTACATAATGTTGCTATTAATTTCCTCAAAACCCTAGCCTAGAAATCTCAAAACTTATACTCCAACCAACCACACAACCAATAGAAAAAACCCTTATCTTCATACCTTTACATCCACTACATAAATTGTAAAACTCAATTTTGTCAAAACCTTGTTGTGGAAAACCTCAAAGTGTCACTCCAAGCCAAGCACAAATCCCATTTTTTCCAAGCTTGAGTAAAAACATCATAAACAAAATTAAACATGAAGAAATATAAAGGGACATTTTGTAACATTTCGTATAATTTTAAAAAATCGATAAATAATATTCATTTATATCTTTTGCTTGCTTCTACATTTTTCATTCATGTTGACTAACATAGTGGCAACTAAATTGTCCAATGAAATTCCTCTATCCTTTATTGTGATTTGATGGATTTCCATGACTTGTTCAAAAGCTCTTGATTTGGCATAGATTAGGGGTACACATTTTAAATAGGTTATCTAGTAAGGTTTGAACAATTTTTAAAAAATAGAATTTGATAGTCGTTTGTGGCTTTTGCATGCTTCTATATTTTGCATATATGTCAACCAACACAATGGCAACTAATTTTTTTGAAAAAATTCATCTATCCTCTATGATTTGATGGATGTCATTACCCTATTAAAAATCTCCCATTTTGCAACAAGTTGGGAGTAAATGTGAATTGACTAAACATAAATGGTAATTTCTTGAGGTGGTCTAACATATCGCTTTTCATTCTATTGAACCTCATTTTTCTCTACTTTTTTCAATTGAAAACCATAAATCCACCTACTAAATTCAAATGAGTCTATGAAAAATTAGAATCCATCCATTTTTTGAAAAAACCATTAGAAAAATATTAGGAAAATGGTTTTTTCCCCTTGAATAGTAATCTATTTAAAAGAAGTACAAAGTGCCATAGAAGTGAAGACCGTAGTCTCCAAAAATAAGTAATAGGAAACACTAGAGGTGAAGACTTTAGCAGAGATATTTTTTTAAATTAGCTTATATTATGTAGATGAGATATAAAGGTCCTTGCATCCATTCATCCTTAACTTGGACCAAGTTAGTGAACTACCAAAAAATATGCATTGCCTTGTGTTTTGATTCTATAAGCCCTATAATTGTAACAAGTATCTATGCACAAGTATATTCCATTCTAGTACATGATTTTCTTGCTATACATTTTATTTTTGGTGTTTAAACATATTCATGTAGTTGCAAGTGTGTTGATAAACATGCATAGAAAGCTTTTCTCTATAAAATTTGTTATCATCCTTGCACAAAAAATTGTACATTAAAAATTTCTAAACTTATGGTCCAAACCAAACACACCTCTCTTTACTACCAAGAACAACATATGCATCAAAATACCAAGAAACCACACAACTACACAACATGAACTTCACTCATAGAAAAAAAGAAAACTAAACCTGAATAAATTTAAAGGGCCATTTTGTATAGTTTTTAGAATCTATCTTCTACCTATTCCATAGTTGGCTAGGTTAGGAGTTGGTGATTAAACTCATACAACACCCCAATGATCACCTACAAGAAAAAAATCCTATGACAAGAGAAAAAAAAATGATTTTCTATGAAGCTCAAGATTTCAATTGATGCAAAAAGATGATTTAATTACAATACAATGAAACCCTTGTTATAAATACAAAGATGAAACCATAGAAAATGATTAAATTAGACCATGAAATTTGTTTTAATCCTATGAATTGATACAAAAAACATGACTTAAGTAAGCTTATGTTTGTTAATGTAAATAGGAGCTAATAAGAAATAATTAGGTGATTACCTTTTTCATACCAACACCCCCTCCCTTTAAGTGTAACTTGGGGAGTATGATGAAATGAAAATATGCATTGATGATGAATGCATGGTTGGGTCTTGACTACAAGGTTTGATAAGCTAACCATGTAAAAGCAAATTAATCTCTTACAATCCTAGAAAAGGAGAAAATCTCGTGGGAAAAAAACTCTTTTCCAAAATATAGAAAAAAGTTGACAGTCATGTGAATGTGATGAAAAAATTGAGGACTCAACATGACCTCCCAAGGATTAATTTTGTAACGAATGTACAATATATGTCCCCCCAAAATATAAGATTATGAATCCTCTCCATATAAAAGTAGCTCCTATGCCAATGATGAAAGCTTGAAGATAAAAAATGATCCACTATCTGCAAACAACATTTGTTTCCTTAAGAATAAATAGATCCGTTGGTGATTGTAGAAGTTATTCCCATAATCTAGATGAATAGAGAATCCAAGCCAAATATGTGCCTCTAAATGCAACTCTAGTATCCTGTAGTGTTGTCAATTGTCACCCTTGACAATTTCACACTAGGTTTGCCACCCTCTTAAGTGTATGCACCTAATTATGCTTATAATTTACTCATTTAACTATTATTTTAAGGGGTAAACACTTTTTGACCTGGAGCTATGAACTGGTGAGGTCACAAATGAGGGACCTCATCCCCAATTTAAACATTCAACAATTAAACCCCAAAGGGGTTTGAACCTTGATGGAAAAAACAACACCACAACAACTTAACCATCAAACCATGCCACTATTGGCATAATTTACTCGTTTAATTGTCATTTTTGGGAAATCGAGTTAAATTCAGGAAATTGAATTAAAGTCTTATTTATCAAGATTTAATAGAGTTAAAAATAGTTGGACTAGGGCCTTAATATGTTTGAGATTTCAAATTCAATTGTAGGCTTGTCTTAACGGTTAATACGAAATATTTTTAAACCCATATAAATATAATTTCTTCCCTCCATTTGAACATCTAAGCATTTTTGAATATCTCTTAGCATCCTAAAGGAAAATAACGCAACATCAAGAGAAAAATAAGCAACAGATCTACAATATAATATAGTCAATTACAAGTTTCCAACATATCAACAAATTCATCCATGCATTGCATGATGTTTCATGCTTATGTTTATTATTATGTGCACTAACACTTGTAGGATCTCCAAGCATCCTCCCATTTCTCCTTGTATGTGATGAGAAAAGTGACTTCAATCCAACAAGGATTTTAGATCTGAGTGCTAAGTTCTAGCTAGGTTCTTTATCATTCATTGTTTGCTTATTTTCCTTTGCTCCTCGAGAGAACATGATATTTATCATTTATCATCATAGCCATTGTGGAGGTGCAAACACCAAAATAAGGTTTGACCAAGGAAAGTCCCTATACAACACAACCATTCTTCCCTTGTCTATTTGAATTTTAATAGTCATAATACTATAGACATTGCTACACCTATACCATCTCTAAAATCTTTAAATTCAACACTTTTGGACTAGGGTGCCCAAAACCCCCGTTTTGCTAGTTCAACCTCATATTTTAATGCCAGGTTCTTCTTTGTCTGCACTTTTGAGATTTTCTTCTTGTTTCTGTCTTTTTGTTTTGTATTTTTTAGATTTTGTAACATATTTTTTCTTTTTTCTTAATTCACCTAGTTCATTGCATAGTTATTCAATCAATCATTGCATCCCATCATTAAACAAAAAGGGACCAAAACCTTAACCAAATTTTTTATCTCTTCCTTGAGGATAGCAGCCAAATAGTTGGTTAATTTTTTGTCCCTCAATGTTTATGGTGGAATGATTGATTTAGGTTAGGTATTTGGATTAGATCCCATTTGACCACTTTACATGTCCACATGTTTAATTTACATGTCTCCTCTAAGATAGAAATTGAATGTTCAATTAGAGAAGTGAAACCAAGAGAGCGAAGAACCTGAATTGCATTTGGAAACATTGAAGATGTGATGACATCATTGCCATCAAAGATATAATCATGTCTTCCATTGTATCATCCAAATCACCAATGTGAGACTTCACAAATAGAGATGATATGTTTGATAGATAAGAATCCTAATGAGGTGGATCTGGAAGATTAAAATGATCCCATTGAACATAAGTAGCAATAGGTGATGGTGGAGTAGAGATCACAATGTATGTCATCTGACTACATTGCTTACCCTCGAATGATGTGGTGTCCACATAAGGTAGTTGAATGTGAAAATCAAATGTATTTGCAAGTTTTGGGTTAAAACAATAATGAATTGATGTTATTTGCAATAAAAATTTGTTGCAATTGATGAAGTTAAATAAATATGTTTCAAATCATCAAGTTTAATTATCATGTATTCATCTATGGTATGCCTTTTTTCCCACAATAATCACATTTGATTTTCCATTGATTTGGAAACATGATTACAACTAGCAAAAATAAATGCAAAATAGAAGAGCTAAAATATAGTCTACCCAAAAAATAGAACTTCTCCATGAGTTAAGTGTTAGAAATTTGAACTAGATTGAATAATCCAAGAAACTTTTTGAGAGAAAATCAAAGTTACATAAATTGGAAAAACATAAGGAATGCAAACTAGGACTCCGAGAAATTATGCAATGTCGATATGACATTATGCATTAAGAGCTTCCAAGATGAATCAATGCAAATACAAGCTAGATAGTGGGTTTATATAGAACTAAGGAGAGGATAGAGATGACAAATCCAACCAATATGAATTAACCACCAAAAGTGGATATGGACCACCGAAGGTGGACGATGCCACCAAAAGTGGAAAGTGTTCCACCATTTAAGGAAGGAAGGGGACACCACACACTTATCTCCTAGTAATAAAATCACTTTATTATTCTAAGCAAGCTTAATAAAGTGTTGGAAAAACCTAGGACTAAGGGAAAATAAATTAACCCACTAGGAAAATAAAAACCTACAACACTAAAAAGTCTAATTTATCAACTAGAATACAAAAAATAACAATATGAATAAAAAATACTTAGTGTAAAATTTGGAAAATTTGCATGGATGGATATATAAATAACTTTTCAATATCTTTACAATACTGCAAGAATCACAAAAGAATGGAGATTTTGGAAAAAAATTATGACCTTGAAAGTCAAAAGGTGATTGGATTTCAATGAGTGGAAAAATTCACTAGCGACAATTTGAAAAAAAATATTAGCACCATTGGAAAGTGCTCATAATAGGCTTCATGACAACTATTTGTTTACAAAAAATTGATAACATATGCCCAAGTTATAGAAAAAGAGAATTTTTTTTTGACAAGATTTAGTCTAACTAGTGCTTTGTTGGCAGTAGGCAGATGATAGGCAGATGGTTGACCTACAAAGTAATGGTGCTTGTTGGGTGGAGGTTGCATTGCCTAGAAGATATTTTTTTTAGTGACAAGTCATTGGAGATATATTGGTGGTGTGGTGTATGGTTAGGTGGTATGATTAGGAGTGTTGGGTGCTTGGGGAAAGGTCCCCCTATTGGCGATGATCAACTACTTGGTTGTTGATAGGATCTCGTCCCCAAGATAATGTAAACTCTCATCAAAAAATTAAATGTTGATCATTAGAAATATTTTTCCAATCATCGAGTTTGTGTGATGTCATCCCTAGCGTAAAAGACTTGTTGGATTGATAAAAAAACTAACTATTGTACCTCCTCTATGTAGAGGTGTTGTAGTATGCTAGAAAATTGTATTGTTGACACAAGGTGGGTGTTAGGGATGGACTATGTTGATTCTTTGCAATAAAATGGTGGATGAAGGTATAAACATGTATAACTATATTGATTCATACAATTGTACAAATTTTTATAGGCGACCTTTCAAAACCCAAAAAATGTGATATTTTTGAACTCCAATTTTTGTTTTTGGATTTTTACTTAGGATTTTAATTACTTTTGTATGTAATAGTGATGCGTGGTTTGCACTAGGAAGAAAAAATTGAATTCTCAAGGTCCAATCTCTCAAAAATGGATAGGGAATTAGAAATTTGGATTTGATGTTTGAACTCTCACAACACTAGGCAAAGATCACTTGCAAACAAAACCCTCTATCACAAGAGAACAAAGTAACCAATTTGTTATGAAGCCCAAGATTGAATTATATTATACAATAAAACACTTGCTATAAAAACAAGGATGAAACTCTAGATGGAGATTAAATTAGATCATGACATGTGTCTTAATCTTATGACTCACGACAAAAGAACACATGACCTAACTAAGCTTAAGTATGCTAGTGTGAGTAGGACATAATAAGAATTAATTAGAATACTTTTTTCACACCAACATGCTATACATCTTATAATAGTAAGTAAAAAGAGTGATGTATGTGAACATGAAAAATTTAAGAAAGAATGGTAAAAGGTAGTTAGTTGAGAAATAATGCTAGAAATGTTAGAATAATTGTTGAAGGTTGTACAATATGTAAGGGGCATAAAAGATTCAAATTATTTAACTCAAATAATATTTCAATACATAAAAGTAGAGTAGACACAACAATCAATAATAATTGACATGAAATGTTATAGTTGTTAGTATAAAATTTTAACAAAAATGAGGAATATATGTAGTAGACCTTTTATAGTATTTATGTTGTAGCTTAAAGGTTGAGTTTGAGTTTTCAAATATTTACAATCTTTTCTCTTTTCATAGATGATAGTGTATTGGTCAATGAAATTTGTAAATACACTTATGCATTCATGAGAGTTAGCTATTTAAAAATAATAATCACAAGAGAGGTAAGGCTAGTCTATATTTGGTAAGTTATTATAAGAAAGTTGAAATTAAATATTAATATAATTAACTATAAAACCCTTTTAATTGATTTGAAAATATGTGTTGTTGAAATGTACATATTCTCTTTTCAAGAAAATGTATTAAATTGAAAGGTATAAATTTAGTTTGAGCCATTATACACTATACCTACCTACTGGGATAAAAAAACTATACCTACCTATTGGGATAAAAAAAATTGTTGGCTATTCCACACTCCATCATTCCACCAATTTGGGATATAACATATATGTATACAAAGTTGTGCAATTTTTTTGTAAATTAGGGCCCCTATAAATGGCAATCGATCTTAGCAACTCCACAAAGTGAATAAACAAGTTACAATTGTAACAAATCAATGTAGTATGAAATAACAATTGCCATAAACTATAAGTTTGTATTTAAATTGTATTTTCCTATAGACACGTTGCCTAGCCATAGGGCATTACAAATTAGCTCAATATAGTTCTCACAACCTAGCTCAGTCATTATAATTAACAAAGGGAAATAAACCTAACTTTGATTTACTTGTCTTTTGTGAGACTCACTCATATCTTCTGCTTGATTTTAACTATTATATCTATAAGGAACATTTGTTAGACATATTTCCATGATTTGTTAGAAATGGCGACTATTAGATAATGCAGGTTTTAACCCTCGACTTCATTAAGTTGTTAGGACAATAGCCCACAACTTGAATTGAAACTCCCAACAAAGGTGTGTGTTAGGAAGGAAAATGCATGTTAATAAGGGCAGGTCCCCATGCGGCTACTTAGCTTATCTAGTAGCCACTACTCAACTTATTTAGGAATTATTTGTGGAGCCGATGGCCCCATGAATGTTTAATTTTTCTGCTTATTTTTATGCAACCAACTTAAATTTGTATTATACAATAAAAAAATAGAAAAATAAAAACAAAAATAAATATTTAAAAGGAGGGAAAGAAATTTGTGGAGCCATGTGGATTTTTAACAATATGTAGTTGCTGCTTATTTCCAACCCCCCTTTTTTCCATAGCTTATTTTCAATTCCTAAACAATAGCCACTCCATTAAAATAGGAAAAGATTCCAAATTATCCTTTCCCAAAAATCAAATTTATGCATGGGAACACTCTTGCTGCTTAAATTTAAGAAGAAAATAGAGTTAAGCAACCATATGGGGACATGAGGTAACTCCCATGACTAAATTTAATCACCAATAAAGGATTACACAATTGATAGTAATAAAATATTGTAGTGAATGGTGATAAAGGGAGTGCCTATTAATACTAGTAGAAAAAGGTAAATGTTTGGCAATTGAGAATAGTATTTTCCAGCCAATAATAGTATTATCTACCCTTCATTGCATTTTTTATTTACCTTGTGCATTTTATCTTCTACTAGAAATTCAATGCAATTGTGGGTGTTAATAATAAGAGTTTTCCTTCTTGATTGATTATTTTGTTGGATGTTTCAATTTAAGTTGTGGGCTAAATTGTTGGTTGAATTAATGAAGTCATGGGGCTAACACTTGCATTATTTGACGACAAATTTAATATCTGGTAGATCATGGAAATATAGTTGGTAGATGTTCCTTATAAAGATAACAATGCAAATCAGGTAGGAGATAGGAAAGAGTCGTGTTAGAAAATATGTTAGGTAAAAAATTTGCACCAGTTAGAAGTTAGGTCTATTTTTCCTTTGATTATTAGATTAGACTGTTGCAAAGACAGTTGTCATTGCACCAAAATATCATCCTATTAATGCCTGATACAACTACTAGAGTTAATGAATCCACGAGAGGAGGTTAAGCCATGTCACGAACCCGAGCATTACACTGCAAAAAACAAGGATACCAAGGGCATACACCTTGCAACAATATCCCCTCCCAATGCAAGTGAGGGGTTTGAAACCATGACCCAGGCTCTAATACCAATAGTTGCAAAGACAGTTGCCATTGCACCAAAACATCAACCTGTTAATGCCTGATACAATTGCTAGAGTTAATGAATCCATAAGAGGCGGTTAAGCCATGTCACAAACTTGAGCATTGTGTTGCACAAAACATAGATACCATGGGCACACACCTTGCAACATAGAGTAAGTCATTGGAATTATATTGAGTTAGTTTACAGTGTCATGTCGCTAGGAAACATGCCTATTGGAAAATATGATATGAATTCAAACTTTTGACTTTTGGGTTGCTTTATTTCTATATTGCATTGATTTGCTACAATTGTAAATTATTTATTCACTTTGTGAAGTTGCTAGAATTGGTCATATTTCATTGGGCCCTTGATCTTTGATTGTATCAATAAAATATTCATTTGCTTGACTTTGTATATATAGATACATAATATTCAAAATCTGTGGAGCATTATTGTGCAATAACCCAATAACTATTTTCATCACAATTTAGGTAGGTATGGTATATGGTGACTCAAAGTAAACAATAGGCGCATTGTGCTTAAATAGCTAATGTATAATTTATGGGTTATTTACATGGTGATTTGAGTTTCCATTAAATAGTCAGTTGGTTAACCACAACCTATAAGTTGTTTGAGCTTTTGTATTTAAGTGAGTATTCATATTTTGCACAATGACAATACATATAAGAATTTATTTTAGGCATGTATGACTATAGACACCTTAATTAAAATATTGATAATGGTTGGTTTCCTTTTCTCTTTATTGATCAAACATTGGTGTGTTGATGAATTTAGGGTTGTGATGGATTGGTGCTACCGAATAAAAACTAATCATAGAATGCATAGAAGGTGACATTTCAAAATCTAAGTTTGAGAGAATATGAAATAATTTATGAAGCCAAAATAGTAGTATACAAATTATGCTTGAGGGTGATCCCACAATACTGTTTTACAAATTTTGGCCAAACTGGACATTGAACTGATTTTTTCTAACTAAATCTTCACTTTTAGGCACCTATAGCGGCTAAACCGTGAGGAATTTGAAGATGATGCAAACTAGTGATTTGTGAAATTTTGTCTGTAGATTCTAAATATATTTTTTTCAAAAAATTTGGAATCAAATTGCACTTCTTTTTCCATCTCCTTCGAAAACTAGTTTTTTTCAGTAAACACCATTTTTAAGGAGTGATGCTCACCATATACAACATAAATTTTTTTCCATGAAGGATAAAATTTTATTTTTTTCGAATTTAGATTTGTAACTATGATATCTAGTGCATGGAATTGGTTTCATAGCATTTCATTGAATATTTTTTCCTTAATCAAGTTTTGAAATCAAACCAATTACAATTCAGACTAGGCGGACCATATACAACATAACTTTTTTTGTATGTATCGAAACTCAATTTTTTTTGTTGAATCAAGGACATCAATATCTAGTGCATCGATATTTTTTAATTTTTTTTATAATCTGCTATTTTTCCACTTGTGCAGAATAGATAGCTTGATTTTTGGTGAAAAATCTATTTTCAATCAAACTAAAAAAACAAATACATAATAAAACTAAAACATATTAAAATTATATTCGTTGGATAGCTTGTTCCAAGGACTACCATCATCCAGTTGGGTTTGTGAAGTCTTCTCCATTTTCATCCTCAACTCGAGCTTCAAAGGGAATTTTTTTGGAGATTTTTGGTGCTAAATGGGGAGAAGTGGGGAGAAGGGGGGTTTGAGCAAACCCCCCTTGGAGGTTTGCTCGAACCTGGGTTTTCTCGAACTAGGGTTTTCTCGAACCCCCTTTCCACAAAGCTTTCCTTTTGGTTTTTCCTAGGAATGGTGGGACCAAAAATTTAATGGGTTCACTCAAAGGGGGGTTCTAGCGAATCCCCTATAGGTTCGCTCGAACCAAATGTTCATTCGAGCCCGAAAAAAACAATTTTTTTTTCCATGGGGGCATTTTTTTCAATTTTCCTTCCTTACTGGAATTGTAAACCAGTTTTGTGGGTTTACCCCTAAGAAACTTCACGTTCTAATATTCTTGTGCCCATTGCTTGGGATGTTGATAAAAATTCTTGCAAAAATGTTACAATCAAGTCAATATACTTGTCTTCTAAGTGGTTTCTTGAATTTATTTATTTTCTCTAGGATCTTGTTTTCATAGGGTACATGATATTGTTCATTTCTGTTAGCTTTGGAGTTGCCACATATTTCACTTTGGATGCATGCAGGTAATTTAATAGATTAGATACTATCAACTATGTTGGCGGTGTAACTTGATCTCATTTTTGAGGAATAATGACAAATAAATTGCCAAAACTAAACATTTGTAGATTTCAATTATTAAATAATTATTTTCTTTATCCAAACCTAACTATTTGAATGTATATAGCTTTAAAAATTACATTTTAAATTTTAATGAACCAAGCAATGATAATTTTGGGGTTAACAAATGAAATGGTTATTGGTTTATTGGTGACAATGTTTAGCTTATAAAGAGTTCACAATAGATCAATTTTTTTTGTGTATAGACTCAACATCATAAGAGATGAGGTGCAACTTGAATTTAATGAAAATTTGGGAAGAGATGCCACTAAATAGGTCTTCTTAAAGATAGAATACAAACTCATCAATAGAGTATGTATGATTATGACTAATGTTTGAGAATGGTTATTCTCTCCTTCACTTTGGGTTTAGCTAAACCCAAGAGGGTGTTCCTAGAGGTATCCTTGATTGGATGCTTGGCATAAATAATATAAAAAAATGTTACAACTACTAGTTATACCCAATGTATGAAAGAATTCAATATTTGTCACTAAATCCTTGACTTACAAGTTGCTTATTGGACCTCTCATTAAGTTGATAATAACATCCTTGCAAATGTCTGCATACATGACATAACATCTAAAGTTTAAATTTTAAATTGCATCATCATTCATTGATTCAATTGGACTTTTAGGGTTTATGGAAATATCACATGCTTTTAGGAAGGATGACATACCTTCAACTCCCAAGATTGATTTTCTACTTTCATGGAATTTTTGCATTTGTTTTTTTGTTCTCTTTTTCTTTCTCTTTCTTGGATTCAATGGATTCAATAGATGATTTCTTTCAACATTTTCATCTTTAGAGTGTAATTTACTTCTTTAATTAAGTTGTCTCATTCATTCTCATTTTTGTTTTCTTAATTTCAAGCTCCTCACGTGTTTGTATTTTTGATTTTTTTTGTCACATAATTCACAAACCTATATCATATTTAAAAAAATCAACACAATAGAATGTTTATGGATAGTAAGAACATAAGTAATATAAAAAGTACTCAATTTTCAAACAATGAAAATGAATTTTACTAAAGCATAAAATTTATGATTCACTATATCAATATGAGTCAAAAGCACAAAAAAAATGTTTTATGAATGTAGAAACATAAAAGGTGTTTAATTGTCAAACATTCATATGAAAATTCTTCAATGGCATTAGAAATGTGTAGATGAAAGTATAGAAGATAGTTTGTTGGATAAAAATCATGAGCATTTGTCTCTTGCTATCTATTATTGTGGGTTTTTCCTATGAACATAATGCATGCACATTATAACAGGTGCATTTATTTTGTTTTTTCTTGGAACTTACCAATCTTGAAAGCTTCAATTTAGTTTGGATATTCAAGCCTTTTAGAAAACATATAAATCTCTAGTGTTCTATCCATCAAGTTCACATATTTAAAGATGTTATTCTAGAAAAAACATCACTTTGACATCAAAATCCATCATAGCTTTCTAACCATCCATTTTTTTAAAAAATCTAAATATATTAAGGTTTTTTATCTTTAATTACTTTTACTAGTGTAGTCATTTTTTGCCAAAGACACATGCATTATTTTTTGTATGCAATTTTTTTTTTCATCCAAATTAGAAAAAATACATTTTCATCTTTTACATTTCATTCTACATATGTTGAAAGAAAATGCTTTATTATTTTCCCCAAAATCATGGGGGAGTATGCCCACTTTTTCATTTTCTAGGATGCATATATTTTCAAAACTAGTTAAAAAAAATATACTTGTAAAAAAATTAGGATAACATACATATACTAAGAGTATATGAACTTAACAAGTTTGCAAGAAAGTTTAGTGGAACTCCAAAAATAGTGAAGACAAGTGACACTATGTTATATCTTCGGATTAAAAACAAGATCAATTTGTACACTCTCAAAATGGACCCTCGTAATCTCCACCATTTAAAAAAATAGTAGTCCAAAATTAGTTTTGATCACTTGTTCTTATTATATTGCCAAAATTTGATCACATGCATGTGAAATTCTTTAGTGAAGTTAAAATTTTGCTAATTTTAGAAAAAAAGTGGTCATATTTGAGCCACCTTTGTTGCTCCATTTCCATGCACTTATTCATGAGTAGCTCAAACAAATAGATTTGCATCATAGTTAAACCCTTCAACTTTTATTGTGTTTTTGTCAAAGGTCTTGCATCTCATGTTTAAGACATGCATGTTTTGGTGTAATGACCTTTAACTTGATGATAATTATAAAATGATTGTTCATTCTATGATCTATGAAGTGGTTTATTAGGATCTAATGGATTGATGGGATGGAGAGTAAGTAAATTATCACTCAACAAGCTTTGGAGATAAACATCTACATAATCTTGAAGCCTAGTAAAATTCCTAGATGCATTTGGTTTGAATGAAGGAAAAATAAAAGTATTTGCAAATTTATTTTTTCATGTCATTACCCTTTGAAAGTTTAAAATTTTGATATTTAGAAGGCTAAGGAGATTTTTGATTAGCGGATCCATGTTTGAAGGCATTTCATGCTAGCAATTTGGACTCTATTAGTTTTTAGTATTTTACAAGTTGCATATGTCCATCAAAGAAGAAAAAATAAAAATAAATATTGTCTTGGATTGGTCTAAGTAGCTCCTTGATAAATATGTTTTGATACTCAAAATCATGTAAGGGAGTGATTATATTTGAATAAAAAAATTGAAATTAGATAGCATAATTTGTAATGTGTTCATTTTATCTTTAAGCATACTCAAATAGATTGACATCTATTACTATAAGGCCCATGCTCACTTTGAATTGTTTTAGGAATGTCTTAGTGAGATAATAAAATCAATGTATAGACCTTTGTGAAGAAAATAGAACCACTCAATAATATAGTATTTCAAAGTGTGTTGAAATAACTTTGTTAATAACTTATCCTCATAAGGAAAGTTTACATATCTAGAAACACATGATCTTAGATCAGTGTTGGGATCACCTTTTCCATCACATTGAAAAGAAGAAAATGGTGTACTCTCTTTCGCTTCTAGCTTGGATTTGGACCTAAAAGGAGAGAGACCATTTCCTCACTCTTCACTCAAGAACAAACCCTTGAGATTCCAATGCAAAGGAGATTGAAATCTTGCAAAGGGATTTTTCTAGGGATTGAATGATAGCTAATGAGGTGTTCAACACCAAGTATAGACTTGGAAAAGACAATGTTATGCAAGTTGTAAGATAAAACCCTAATTGAATGCAAACTAACCCTAAATGACCTAGAAAGATGAACAAAATGTAATAGAAAGCTATGAAACTGAAAGTGTGCACCTGGGAGACTGAAGAAGGTAGAATGGAGGTCTGGATCACTGAAAAATCTATTGTTGATGCTGATTGAGACTCATTCACCAAGCTGAGCAAATCAAACCTTCTTCCGAGAAAATGTGCAGATACAGGTTTCAACCAAAAGGGTATCCAGATCTGTAAAAATATTTTTCAAGCCTGTACAGTGGGACTCATTCGCCAATAGTGGTGAATCACTACACTTCTTTTTTGGAATTTCTAAACTAGATTATGTGTCTCTCGGTCTGCTTTGCTCTTTTTGATTGGTTTCCGGATCCGAAACTACAAAATATCACTTATAGGTCTTCTCCCAGCTTCTCCAAGGCTTGATGACAACTTTGACAACTTTAGGGATTTGACAACTTTTCTCTAACTTTGCTTCTTGACAAATCTGCATCCTAGCCCTACAAATCACACACAAGAAGAGGGGAAAATGTTGTGGGGTTAGGGAATAGGGGTTTTCCTTGGTCAACCCCTTGTTGGTAATTAAACCTTGAAATGAAAGCAAATATGAATGGTTAATGATGAATGAACAAAAAACAATGTTGCAACTCACCAAACCCTAGCAATAAGGTGTTGTAATTATGATTGAAATGGATGCAATGGATGTGGTTCTTGATTCTTTCTTGAATGATGTTGATCTTGAATGCAATGCTTTCTTGAATCATGAAATCTACATCACAATTATTAGCACAATAACAAAAATGAAGAATACAATCTTTGACATGATGATCGACACTTGAAGAATGCTCTAAAATGCTTGATAGTTTTCCCTTGAAATGCCTTTAATGCTCTTGTGAATGCTCAATGATCTCTTGTGAACTCTTGAATGCTAGGTAACTTGATTGGTTGATCACTTGCTAGGTGAAAATATGAGTGAAAGAACCTTGTATTTATACTCAATTGTGCAAGAATTCTTGAAATTACAACACTACAAGTCGACATCAGATCTAGGAGAATAAAATCCCACCAAGAATTTTAATTAATTTTGATTTTGGGCCACATGTGACTCATTTGCCAAAGGTGGTGAATGAGTCCACCCAGGCACAATGTATGGGACCAAAAATGAAAAGTGCTTAGAAATGTGTGAAACCTACATCGGGTCCAAAAAGACCTAGGTAGGACTCATTCACCCCCTTGAGCGAATGAGTCCCAGACACTAAATTTGGGCCACACAAGCCATGAACACTTGAATTATGATTGCTTACTAATTGGTGTCATGAATATCCTCGAAAAGATGCAATAAATGAGGCTTGTGGATGCAAAATAGGGCCAATTAAAGCATAAAAAATCCTAATTATAAATGAAAAGCCTAGAGGAATGTGAAAGTGTGTTACAACACTTTACAACACTTCAAATAAGGAAAGATTAATGTTAATTATGATTAAAATTATGTTTATTATGCTTAGTTAATTGATAAAACCCTAGAAAAGTGTGAAAGTGTGTTACAACACTTTTGCAAGGCACCATTGAAATACATTAGTTCACAAGGTCCCAATACCTAATGTGAATGTGTTATCCACATTAGAACACTAAATCAAAGCAACATTAACCCAAAATCCACAAGGAGGACCCAAACAAGTGTGAAAATGTCAAAGGACCCATTTTTTTACACTACACACACTTAAAACATTTAGGGGCCATGAAGCTCATAGGTAGTGGACATTTTCAATGTAAAAAGCTATTGGTAATGTCTAACAACTTTAAATTCATCACTATTGTCTCTATGGAAATTTTCTATCCACTTGCTTGTTTACTTAAATTTTTTTTATGGAAATGCATCTAGGATGGAGGAGGAAATGGTAACCAATGAGAGTTGAGGGCAACTATAATGTTTGTGGGCATGGGTATGAGAGGCAAGAGGGTTGGATGAAGTGATAGCATGGGATAATGGTTTGAAAGAGGAGAGGTACTCAAGTGCATTTAGGTTATGTGATGTAGTGTTGGATGTTGAGGTAGCATTGTTTAATGTGGTGACAATAGGCCTAGTAGTGGTAGATAAAGAGGAATAGAGGTGTGATAAATCATGTGGGTAATATGAATCTTAGGATTAGTATATCCAAGAGGAAAGCTATAATGGGGAGGGTAAGTAAATGGATAGGTAAGTGGAATTACATGCACTAATATTAATAGATGAAGTATACTTGAAAAGTCTCTAATAGAAATGTCTTAATAGCAAAAATATCATGAAACATATTTGCCACTTTAGGATTTTCTATGCTAGCTAGAGTAGCAAGTACATTTACAAATTCTTATTTCTTCAAATGAGCCTTGTGTTCATAATCCTCATTATTCTCATTATGAGCATTAGAATAGACATCGTTTTTAGTGTATGGAATGTCCACATTAGGATTGAGATGAGCATTCCTTGGTGGAATATTTAGATGACAACTAACTCATGGCATAATAAAAGATACCAAAACAAAGCTCAAAAATATAGTTTTGCATTGAAAAATCAGAAATATTAGTGCTATATAAGATTTGAAAGTGAAACCCCAATGTGGTTGTCAAGGGTTGTTAGTTTTGGTAAAAGAGATAGGATAATCAAACTCAAGCCCTACTAATAAAACTCAAAACAAATATGAAAACTATGAAATAGAAGGATGAAAAAAGTTTCAAATCTACAAAGGTGAAATTCTAAAATCCCTAATAGAAATAGGAAGTTGTATAAGAAAACTAGGTCATGTAGGATCGATTGGGTTCACCAAAATATGAATAGAAAGGTACCTTTCATAGATTTTCTAATATAATGAAATGCATACACTTAAAAATATTTAACTAGATTAATGAGTAAGGGTTATGGGCTAATGTTTTATGATTAATGCAATGATAAAATGTGGAGACTAAATAGTAATTATATTTACTTAGTTTAATGAATGAAGAATTTATTCCATTGATGAATATTCTAGAATAGGTATAGTCTCTACCTTAAAAGTGTGATTTCTTTATTAATTGAATTCTTGAAATTTTGCACTGATTATGTGCTCTACCTAGAGATCAAGTTCACAAGTCTAGCTTAGATCAAAGATCCAAGATTCATCCTTTGAATTAGGACTTGATCCAACGTAATGACAAATTGTACTTTTCTACTTGGTTCACCTTCTTTCCTACCTTTTTTGATATTTGGGAAACTTGTAATTATATTTTTATTGGAAGGGTTTTTTTATGTCATAAGGAGTTGTTTTCTCTCAATTCAACCCTTGAAAATGTGTACAAAGATTGAAGACCGCAAGTTAGCACCCTACAATGATGTATGTATAGTTGTTGCTATTTTTAGTGCACCAAATCCAAATGTTTCACTATTAATTTCTTTCAATGTTGTAGAATGAGAGAGTTGGAAAGATCAAAGATTTGAAAGGAACTCAATTAAATATATTTAAATACTAAGACATAATGTATCCAAAAACCTAAATTCAGTTGGATTAGGGCATGAAAATAAGGGGGGCTAATTGGCCAAATTTTAAACTTGAATTTTATAAAGGTAAGGGTCAAATACATGATTGCTAGGCTGATGGTCCCACAACTATTAAAATTACCCTAGGTGGGTGAATGGTCAAATTCGAGTGTATAAAGGCTAAATGTACTAAATGCAAGGATTATATGAATGTATTATAGTATGTGGATATAAGGATAAGGTAGGATCAAAGTACATATGAATGAATGTGTATAGAGATTGGAAAAGGTTAGGAGAATTAGTCTAAATTCACAAAAGACTATCCCATTTTTCAATATGTATGTGTATCATGACATTTTACTCAAAATGGGTACAAAACTAAATTGGAGATGGCATGGGTGTGCAAATTTCACCATTAAGATATTGTTTTTTTGACATTTTCTAATCAAAAGAGAGGTACTCAAGTTGCTTCTAACACCTGTTGTTACAAAGTTCAATTCATTAAGTAAAGTGGGTATATTAGGTCATTTTATTTTTAAATATTATGTGTATATATAGATATATATGTATGCCTATATAATATATACATGCATACATATATAGTATATATGTATACACATGCATATGTATGTATATACAATATATGCATCGTATATGCATATCTATTATTATATTCATACATATCTATTATTATTACATACATAACAAGCTTGAGAATAAAATTGATTTAGTTTTTAGTTTTTGAAAGCATGCTTTTCTTTTCCTCTTAGCACTAACTATATATTCTATGCTTCCTCTATCATAGGAAATCTTGCCCTATGTAGACACATAAAAACAAAATTCTTCATAATCATTGCATATTTCATTTAACCATATCTCCATATTATAATCGTTTATCCATTATAATCATTTATAAGAATTATTCATATCATTTCATTAATCATTTTAATCCATAATCACTTAAATGCATTCATTGTGAATTTCATACATAATCAACATATATACATACATTAAATTCATAATGTTGTATTCGCAAATCCATTATTCATTCATCCCAGATCTATATTTCATGCATAACCATTGCATAAACATTTTATAAATATTCATCCATTAATGCATTTGCATAATCATTTACTATATAATTCATCAATCCATTTAAATATATATCTATAATCATTTAATAACATCCATTTCATATTTTTTATATATGTTCATTTCAAAATCATATTCCCATAAATGTAAATGCATTTCATAAATACATTTGCACAATCATTTAAATAAATAATTTCATTCACAAATCATTTCCATTAAATCATTTAAATACATTATTAAATCATTTAATCCATTAAATGATTATTTCATTTCTCCATTCCATCCCATCTTTTTATCCTACATTTTCGTTTTTAAAACTAGATTCACCTTGAGGATGCTTATTTAAGAACAACCTTCTCTCATTTTTGGACCCTACATCTTCTTTGCATTAGCTACACAAATTTTGCATCTCTACGTTTTGCATCTACTTCCATTATCTTTGCTTTACATTTCAATTTCAACATCTAGCTTGTTTGCATTCTCATTTAGAATATTTGCATTCCATTTTGAATCTCCATTCATCATAGCTCTTTGTGCACATGCTTTTACTAAGAGCATTTCAAATATTAGCACAAAGTCTTGAACGATAGGAGTGCAATAAAGATTAGTTTATGTGAAAGCATTTTCTGTTTTTGAGTAGTTTAAATATCTTGTTTTATGATTTTATTTTAAGTATGGAACAACTCTATTGATGTGTTGTGATGGAATAGTGATTTCGGTTCATAGAATCATTTGTTTCAGTGTGCACACCCTAAATTGAATTACTCTTACCAACAAACTTTCCTCAATTGATTGCAAGTAATTGACAAATCCATCCTTATTTAACTAACCCTAACTAATTCATCTACCATATTTCATGATTTAATTGACCCTAACTTTTTCTATGCTACTCAATGCTTCTCTTATGCTACTAGTTCAAAGTGTGACATTACATGTACTAGTTTTATGGAATTTTCTCTTATGGATCTCATTGGCTAGCTTGGCTGACATATTATTTGCTTAGGATTTTCTTCTATCATGAGAATAATAACATTCCTTGAACTTTTGAGCCATGCAAAGATTTGGCCTCTTCTAGATGGTTTTTTCTCTAGTTGTGTGTTTGAGTTTGCACATTTGCCACTTATCTAACATCTCACCATTTCCTAGGTTTTACTTGACTTCCTCTACACCAATCATCCATTTGATTTGTGTTACTCACAAAATTCTCCTAACACCTTTGTGTTCACAAAATTCCTTGAGACTTCTAGCTCATTTACTCTAGGCAATCTAGATTATCTTTTTATAATTGTAATGGACATTTGGTGTGAACACAAAATTCCTCAACACTCCTAGCTCTTTTACTCTAGGCAATCTAGATTATCTTTTTATAAGTGTAATGGACATTTGACCTCTAAGTTTATTTGTTTGTTGGTTTGCTTATGTATTATCATTAGTCACAAATGGATTTTCCCACAAAACCAAGTACCCTTTTACTTGGTTCAAAATAAAAATTAGTTTCATCTTATTCAACAAAAAAATGTAAATTAAAAAACTTGTAAATATTGTAAAACATAATAAATAAAAAATGTTAATTGTCTTAAAACCATATATGTATTAAATTTAGAATAATAAAGTTATTTCATTTTCAACCTTTCATCTGTAATATAAAATAAGGCTGGTTTTATGATTGCCTCAACTTATTCATAAAATTTATAAAAAATAAAACTGAATGAAAAACAATCAATTGATGACAACCTTTAGAATAGGAGATATTAAAAAAGCATATTTCAGCTGCTTGATTGTGAGAGACTATTGTTCTGAGGTAGAAGATGCTCTGCGACTAGACATCTTGCTTTTGAATGCCCACCTTCTCATTGTAAAAATGTGGGTTCGGTTGCTTAGGGAAGGAATCCCCTCCTTGATCATTTGGCTGCTTGCCCTGTACCCCGTTGGTGAATCGTGAGGGATCTTGGAGGCTCCATGAGGTGGCTTCCCTTGGGATTGGTGCAGTGCAGGGGATTTCATCGTTCCCTGTTAGGACTGCCTTTTGAACCGTTTCAGGCTTCTCCAAAGCCTGATAATAAATGGATTCTAAGAACCTATTTAAATCAGTAAACTGATTTATAGAAACAAACATTTCTATTTAATTTTTTCCTTTCCAATAAAAAAATATTGAAATTCCATTCTTGATATATTTTGTACATAATCCATTACAATCCCTATAATATTTAATCTTACATCCCCAAGAATGGTATCCTTGCTAATTATGGTGCAGCTTCAAAGATATGCGCCCATATTGCTCACTCACTGGTATGTGCACCCCATGTGAGGTACACTGCAGTGTGTTATAATAGACTAGGAATGATTTTTTTCCCCCAGTGGTTCAGAGTAGGCTCGACATCTGAATGAGTGCAGTGAATGGCTCCTCCGACGTATTTTCCTCTGTGGACGGAAAAACGGAACTCCTGAATTCGCAAGACGTTTGTGATTCGTTTTTGGAACTGCTTCTCTGCTCAAATAATGCGTCATCACTGTCATGGAACTTTGTCTTTCTTGTGCCACCTCTTATCCAAACAAGTTCCTCCACCGCCTCTTTCATCGACGGTCTCTTCCTCCTTTCCAAATGAAGGCATGCTCTTGCTAGCCTTGCCATATTTTCCATTTGTTGCATGTTTTTGTCCTCCAATATTTTGCTATCTAAGATTTCTTTGAGGCGGTTGTCGTTGAGTCTGGCAAGAAAAAGAGTAGATAAATTCCACTCCTCGCTGATCCTTTCTACACTCAGGGGTTTCAGACCTGTTAAAAGCTCAACCAGGACAACACCAAAACTGAATACATCACTTTTGTCGGTGAGTTGATACGTTTGGAAGTACTCAGGATCTAAGTAACCTTTTGTGCCCATTATATTCGTGGTGTGATGTGTGTTATTGGAAGCAGACATGAGACGAGAAATCCCAAAGTCTGCAACTTTTGGAGAGAATGTCTCATCCAGAAGAATATTAGACGACTTTACGTCCCTGTGGAAAATGGGTCGAGATGCTCCAGAGTGCAGATATGCCAAAGCCTCCCCCGTCTCGATTGCAATTTGCAGACGTGACGCCCAAGGCAAAGACCCCTGTTTGAAGTGTAAATGTTCAAACAGTGTTCCATTGGGAACGAATTCAGATACCAACAATGGGAATTTAGTTTGGATGCAGCATCCTAATAACTTCACTATGTTTCTGTGATTTATTTGGGATAGAATTGCAACTTCATTAAGAAACTCATGATCATCCTCTAGATTTAAAGCTTGGTTTGACTTTTTAATGGCCACAAGAGTATCATCCAATAGAATGCCTTTGAACACAGTTCCGAAGCCTCCACTTCCCAACACCATTTCCTTCGAATAATTATTAGAAGCTCTTGCCAATTCATCGGCAGAAAACATTCTCAGGCTTTCTCTACCACCTCTAGAAGCAATGTATTGCTGCAACTGCTGAAAATACTTGGCCTCCACAAGTTTCAAGTGGCGTTTCTTTAGACACCAAACCAAAAGGGATGCTACTACACAGACAACTACAAATGAAGAGAGGGATCCTGTGTATTTTACCAGACCAAGATACAAACAAAATTATAGATGGCAATCAAATAAATTCTCAAATAATCAACAATCGAAGGTAAATTCTCAAATAATCAAGAATTGAAAGTAAATTCTGGACAATAAAAATAATATGAAACATGGACATGAAGAATAGTCAGGGCTTAAATATCATTTTAAGCTTTGATTTGTTTAGGTGGTTCATTTGAAATCATTCATTCTTCTTCAATAAGATCCATCTATTAATGTGATTTAAACTGAATCATCTAAACAAATCAAGATTTAAAATATGTTTAAACCAAAATCTCATGCTTACCTATTATTACAGGAATGGTGATTTTTTTTGAGCCTGGTGGCAGGCATCTTGTACCATTTTGAAAGCCATCTCCGGTATAATCCTTTGCACATGAACAATTGTAAGAACCAGGCAAATTATGACATACACCCCCCTGCGATGGTTCTACGCACTGATCCAACTCTCGACTGCATTCATCCACATCTGTACATACATTATCATCGTCAAAGAGTGAGGGGAATCTAAAAGGCAGTGATAACAAAAGAGAAAATATGATGCCAGTAACGGTACTAAATTGGAAAAGTGTGGAAATCTTACCTGTGCAACCGGTGCCGTTAGAGTAACCAGTCCCTTGATAGCCCGGAAGACATTTGCATACGTGGCTTCCGACTGTGGCGTTTAGACATTCGGCTTTCCCGGCGCAAGAGTATTTGGCTGTTCCATTGACCGTCAAACAATTCCCTGCGCCGATGCTCCACTCGAGGCGGAGGCCGTATTGACCGCGGGCAATGATGCCAAATTGGTTTGGAGGCAAATACCACGTAAGTGGATCAAGAATAGTGGAGAACCCACATCCGGGAAAAGCCGCATAACTAATACCCCCACCCGTGAAATTTATAACCCTCTGATTTCCTGGAATTCCAGCTTCACAACACCCATAGGCGTTGCAGTAGTTTGGATAATTCTGATTCATACATGTAGTAGTTCTGCAGGTCACTCCCCCGGCATTATTAACTCGGAAAGAACCTTTTGATCTGCAACCAATGACCACGAATTTGTTGTTGGAGGCAATGGTGAAGGGGCCATCTGCAGGCAACTCGAACAGCAGATAGGCATCATCATTTCCACTACACGACATGGCTTTTAGATAAGTGGAATTTATGATGAGAGAGCCGGTATAATCGATCTCCAGGATCTCAAACTCTGTCTCAGTACCATTTACACCAGCGCCAAGAAATAGACCGCGCTCACCGCTCGAATTCCCATTCTCTTTCTCCGCGCAGCTGATCTGAAAACCCGGGTTTCCGCAACTTGGATCGTCTATCCAAAATGGGTAACTCACATTCTTCGATCCACAGACTTGAATATTGCATTGCGCAGCAGCGGATGCACCCAAATACCACCACAGAAAATTTACACCACCTACCTGCCAATGCATTTGTGCAGGTAACGACTTTTTTTTTCCGGAAGCCATCAAATTCAATAATTCATGGCCAATGGTTGTACTATATAGCGAGGGCCATCTAAGACTGGGTTCGGTCCAAAATGTCTGCTTGGCAAGCGACTGGCTGACTGGGTATACTGGTAACAGGCCTGTTGATTTAAGGGAGAGGACTCAGTAGTTGAGCATCTTAACTTCGTGCTTCTCAAAATCTTACGTGAAAGTTTCAAATCTCCCAATTTTTTACAGTAGCTTACTTGGCAAGTCTCCTGCTTATAACTTTCGTTTCAGGGCCACATCATCATGCTTTTTGTCAAGGTGTCCAAAAAGACCCCCAAAAAAAGTGAGACCAATACTTGTGCATTCACATCATGGGTAGTTGAACACTAATGTGGCATCACATGATTGGTTGTTTTTTAGATCAAAGGAATACATTTTGTTTAATTATGGATAATCAAGTCACAACTATTGGGCATTATATAAACAACTACTATCACAACTTTTGGACATTATATAAACAACTATTATCACAACTATTGAAACATGCTCAACTAGTGGGTTCTCTCCCTTATTTGGTTTGAAAAATGGAAAAACGGAATCTCTTAAACTTTGCAAGTTTGAAGTTAAATGATAACAATGTTAAATATTGTCTGTATAATTTTTAAAAGTGTGTTAAAAATATCCTGTTTATAAATAACAGTGCAGTATATATAAATAGATAAATTTGTTGTTCAAAGCTAATATTTAATTAAAGTTTTACGATAAAAGAGTTTTTTTAAATAAAGATTATAGATATGCATTATATGAAAGACACTTAACATATTTATTTAAATTGAAAATCTAAAGAGTTTATATATTGATTAGAACATACATATAATTAGAAGGTTTATGTGATTTTACAATCTTTATTTTTTTTATAAATATACATATATTTTTGGATTTTGACTGTAATATTTTTCATCATCAAGATTTTGGATCGTATTCTATTCTTTTCTCTAGTTCTAACTCATCTTGATGATGGATCTATAACTTAATGATAAAAATATTGCACAATTAAAATTCAAAAATATCTATATATTGATATCATAAACGTTTCAACCTCACCAACAGATTCATTCTATAATTTTATATAAAGTCAAACTCATTTGTCAAATTATTATTTATTTTAATCTGCACACGTCTCTATATTTATAATCCTATCGTATCCTTTGATATTTGAATATCAATTAAACTGCAATTTTTTTTTATTTAATTAGTGCCCACCCATAACTGAACAGCAGTATGAAATGAACATAAAGCTGAGAAGTTTGGACAGTTATTAATTTTTTAATACTTTTATATTAACTTTAACAACTTTGTTGAATATAAATAAAATTCTTGAATAGACTTATTTGTGAGGTTGGTGAGAGGATTTCCATGTTTTACTATCCCTACAAAAACAAAAATAAAATTGTGATGTCAGCAAGATTTGAATCAATGTCAATAGAAGATACGCCGCTAGTGGTAGGGTAGCATCGACTTTTAGAAAATTTAATCCACATCATTGCATGAAGCTTGGAGTCCCTGTAAGTCGCGTCGCGTGTGAAGTTATTTGAGCATCTTTAGGGAATTTCAATCTTTTTCCTATAAAATGCAAATATGGAAGGGAAAAAGACTAGGTTAAAATAATAAAAATAACAAACAATTTTAGAATATAATGCTTAAACTAATAAATAAAAGCAAAATAACAAACAATTTTAGAATATAATGTTTAAACAAATAAATAAAAGTAAAAGATAAGAAATTAAAAATAAGTAAAAGATAAGAAATTAAAAATAAGAAAAGATAAGAGGAAGAGACAAATAATTAAGAAAATGAAATAAATTTATGAAAATGTAATAATATAAAGAAATATATTGCTATATGAAGACACATAGCAATATATGTCAATATCTTTCTTTATATTATTATATGTCTTTATAAAATGCAAATATGGAAGCGAAAAAGACTAGGCTAAAATAATAAAAATAACAAACAATTTTAGAATATAATGCTTAAACTAATAAATAAAAGCAAAATAACAAACAATTTTAGAATATAATGCTTAAACAAATAAATAAAAGCAAAAGATAAGAAATTAAAAATAAGAAAAGATAAGAAGAAGAGACAAATAATTAAGAAAATGAAATAAATTTATGAAAATGTAATAATATAAAGAAATATATTGCTATATGAAGACACATAGCAATATATGTCAATATCTTTCTTTATATTATTATATGTCTTTATAAATATAAATTTAAATGTTAATAAAAAATAATGAAATAAGAAAAAGACTATTTTGAAGACAATATATATAAAAGCAATAGAAAGGAAATGACAAATAAAAGAAAATTGCAAATAATTATGAAAAAGAAAGAAATTTTGAAGACATAAAATAATATAAAGAATATAAATTTAACTAATGAAAAGAAAAAGAAATAAGAGAAATAATATAAGCATAGGGACAAATATATAAAATCTTGATAAATCTATGAATAAAAGAAAAGAATAGAGGAAGAAACAAATAATTATGAAATTGAAAGAAATTTATGAAGACATATAATGATATAAAGACATATATTGCTATATGAAGACATATAGCAATATATGTCAATATCTTTCTTAATATTATTATATGTATTCATAAATTTAAATAATAATATAAATTTATGAAATAAGAATAAGGCTATAAATATAAGAAGACAACAAATATATAAAAGTAATAGAGAGAAATTGACATATAATAGCAATAAATAAAATAGTATGAAATTGAAATAAATTTATGAAGACATATAATGATATAAAGACATATATTGCTATATGAAGACATATAGCAGTATATGCCAATATCTTTCTTTATATTATTATATGTATTTATAAATTTAAATAATAATATAAATTTAAGAAATAAGAATAAGACTATTATTATATGAAGACAACAAATATAATATATATTTTTATATTGTAATAGGATCTTCAGGAGCTCGGCTCTTCCTGCTATCTCTATGGCTTTCAAAATCTGTGTTGCTATCAAAGATAATTTTGTCTTTGGGGTTTCCTTTCAGAATGGTCCTAGGATTATGCTTAAACCAAATGATATTTCTATTGCGCAAAATTGAAAGCTTCCTTGTGATATTTCCTTTCCTATTACTAAAGGAAAAGCCTCTAGAGAGGATGTTGTTTGGAAGGCTCCCCAAGATGGATGGGTGAAAGTTAATTTTGATGGCGCCGCTAAAGGTAACTCGAGACCTGTTCGTTGTGGGGGAGTGATAATAAATTCTAATGGTAGGTTCATTTCCATAGTGGCGCTCCCTTTGGGAACCCATATAAACCACCTCGCAGAAGCGGCTGCAGCCTATCATGGCTTGAGGTTGGCTCAATCTAAAGGTTATAAGAAGGTGTGGCTTGAGGATGACTCTCTTAATATTATTAATAATCTTAAGAAATCTTCTGCCCCTTCATGGAGTGTTGAATCCATTATTAAGGATGCCATTGAAATCCTAAACTCCTTTGATGAATGTTATATCTCGCATATTCTTAGGGAAGGGAATGGATTAGCTGATGTTTTTGCTAACCTAGGCGTTAGTGGTTCTAGGGAGTGGGATATGGATGACCCCCTCTCCATTGAGGCTATTGCTTGTTTAAATCATGATTTTCGAAATTGTTAATATGGATGAAGGCCTCTTAATGTTTTGGGCTCACATGACTATTTTCACTTGGTAGCTAATCATGTGGAGTGATGGTGAGTTGGATTTTGATTAGGTTGATGGTACCTTGTGTGATCTCCATATGGGGCGACATCCTAGGATCATTATTTCTCTTTTCCGTAATGTCATTGCCACATGGATTATGGGCATTATTTGGCTCTCCTTCTCGAGGTTTCTTCCTATTGCTTCCAAAGTTCTCAAGCTTCTAAGGTTTGCGAATTCAGGGGCCATGAGAGGTGATAGGAATAGAGTGGAGTCTTTCTCCTACGATGCTGTCAAGAAAAAAGAGGAGGTGTGGTGTATTCTGGAGAAAGGGGGGATTACTCCTTATTTGGAGAGGCTACATGGAAATAACCTACATGCCACGACTTTGTTTGTTAAAGGTTGGAATAGCAGGGTTTTGAAACTGGGAGGCACCAAATTTGATGTGAATGAGGAGTTTATTGCTAAGGTTACGGGTGAGGAAAGAAGGTCTACAGAGATAATAAAGAATCGAAGGTGGCCATGCATATTTTCTTCAAAGGAAATGAAGAGCAAGATCTTAAGCCGACCAAGAGTGGTGGGTACCAACATAGCTCGATCAAAGCTCTTTGGGGGGATGTTGCAGAGGAATTAATGAGGTTCATTACTCTTGAAGGTAAGTTTTCTATGGTTAATGCTTATCATTTTGTCCTTTTAAATCATTTTCACCACAAGAAGAAGATTTCCTTTCCTTTTTACTTGTCCTCTCTGGAGTTTGGGTTGAAGGATCACAAAAGGAACCCTAAGAATCCAGTGTTGCATGTTGGGCTCATTTTGTTAATTTTGGATTATGCTAAAGCCTTTGAGGTCTCTAAACCACCTGCTCTCACTCCCAAGGGTAAGCAACATACATCGATTGTGGAATATGAAACTATTTTGGAAGAGGAGCCAAGGAGTTTTAAAGGGAAAAAGAAGAAGGATGTCCTGGAGGAAGAGTCTGATTTGAAGGATGATGAGGATTACGTCTCAGATTCTCTGGAATCCATGGAAGTGCTTTCACAACCTCCTCTTGTGGGTAAGTTTGGTAAAGGGTATTTAGTCCAGAACCAGGAAGGTTATGAGACCTATAGTGATGATGAGGCTACTGGTAAGATGAGTAAAACTAATCCTATCGCTCCCTCAGATCTATTTTGAAGGAGAGGATTGAAATTTATGAAAATGTGTCATTGTCGTCCCTTGTTTTGGGGACCAAGAGAAAGATAGATATGAAGGAAGGCAACAACAATAAATTGGCTTTTAGGTCTACTAGCTAGGTGATGGAGCTACAAGATGCTTCTCCCATGAAGTTGGAGGGTGGGCAGGGTGCTCTGGACTCTCCAAGTGTGAACTTAGAGATGTAGAAGAGAAGGAGGTTTGTTGCTGAGGATATTGCTAACTCTATTCACAAGATTCAAATCCTGATTGCTGGTGGCAAAGGTAAAGAGGCTTATGCTAGCCAGGATAGGGATAGTTCCTCCCAAGAGGATGATGCTATGGGTAATGATGTTTTTAACTTTGATCATGAAGATTTGTCTGATGTTTTGGGGATGGCTAAGGAAGGGTCCATTTATTTGTTCAAACTGTTTAAATGGGTGTTCCATGAGCTCAATTTGACCAATGTTAGGGTGAGGGGTACAGTGAGTAAAGTGGGTGAGTCTTCGGTTCATAATAAAATTAATGAGCTATTTGAATCCTTGAAGATTGTGGCCGAGGAAATGCTAAAGATGAAGCAAATGTTTGAAGAACGTATTCTAACCCTCGAAGACCAAATGAAAAGGACTAATGTGAAATTGGAGAAGTTAGGGGATTGTACTAAATCTGTTGGGAAGTTTGAGTCCATGGGCATGTTGTCTCCAATTGGTATGGCTAAGAAGTATATGAATATTTCTCTTGGTGATGATGCTGGTGTTGGTGATAGGCAGGTGGAGGGGGAGGTTTCTGGTGACAAGGTTGTTGGGTCACAAACTATTTTGATTAGTGAGGTAAATGTGGTTGGGCCCGGTGTTAGAACACACAACAAGACCAAGTTGTAGGTTGGGGTCCCTGCTAAAGATATGTCTGAGGTCAAGGAAGATTATCAGAAGATTATGGAGGATGACATGGAAGCTGATGATATCCTAGAAAATATGTAGTGCTACTATTTTTTGTCCTTCCTTTTTAGTTGTTGTTGTGCTGATGGTTTGCTATGTTTTGGTTATTATCTGCGCTGTTTAGTTATCTTTTGCTTCAACTGGTCTTTTTTGTAAAGGGTTTCAACATCCCTTCAAAACCTGTTTACCTCTAATAAAAAACAAATATATAAAAGTAATAGAGGGAAAATTGACATATAATAGCAATAAATAAATTATTAAGAAAATGAAAGAAATTTATACAAGCATATAATAATAAAAATAAAATAAAATAAATGGATGAAAAGAAAAATAAAAAGAGAAATAATAAATAGATATACTAAACTTTGCAACAAGATAAAATAAGAAAAAGAAAGAGAGCTAGGGATGGAGGGAGAGCGGGGCAGGGCAGGGGGCCAACCATAAAAGGAATGGGAAGGAAAAGGAAAAACACAAAATAGATGAAAAAAAGAGGGAAGGGGAGAGGAACCCCAAGGCCAAGGGGGAGAACATAGATACAAGAGTGAGAGAGAAGAAGGAAAGAAAGAGCAAGGGAAAGGCAACACCACATGGGAAGAAACTGCACAAGGTCACCAATGATGGCAATTGCTTAGTTTGGACAGGGGTTGCCATGAAAGACTGAGAAATTATAGACACCATTGGCTCTCCTACCTATTATTTAGCTTACTTCCTTGCCAAGTTTATCTCTCCTCTCATGGGAAAGTCGGCTTCCTACATCAAAGATTCCATCTAATTTTTGGACTTCGTCAAGGATGTTAAATTATAAAGCAACGACCTCTTGGTGAGCTTTGACGTTGTTTCCCTTATCACTAAGGTTCCATCCCTGACTCGATTGAGATTGTAAGGCGGAAGTTAAATGATGAGATTGCCACCCTTGTTGAATTTTATTTGAAATCTACATTTTTCTTTTTCCAAGGTGTTATCTATGAGAAAATTGACGGTGTAGTGATGGGGTCTACTCTTTCTATTGTTATAGCTAACCTTTACATGGAGAATTTTGAAGAATTGGCTCTCTCTTCCTTCCCCCTTAAACCAAGATGGTGAAAAAGTTATGTGGATGACACCAATGTTTGTTGGCCTCATGGCCCTAAAAATTTAGAATAATTCCATGCCCATCTCAATAGCTTAGCCCATTGCATCTCCTTCACCAAGGACCTTAAATTTGAAGGCCAAATTCCTTTCCTTGATATCTTACTCATCAAAAAATCAGATGGGTTTCTATGTCCTCAAGTTTTTCGCAAGGCGACCCACATTGACCTCTACCTCCATTCTTCTTCTCATCACCACCCTAGCCAAAAAAGTGGTTTCCTTAAAACTCTATCCATAAGGGCTTATATCAGATTTGTGATGAGGAAAATTTGAGTGATGAGTTAGCCCATGTTTGCAAGGTATTTAGTTTGAATGGGTACACCAGTAAGAAAATTTCAAAGCCCTCAACTAGGCTAAGGTGAGGTTCTATTCCAACTCCATCCCCTCCAAACTTGAGGTCCTCCCTATTGCTTTCCTTCCCTATATTGAAGGAATCTCCCACAAAATCTCCAAGATCCTTCTCAAAAAAGGTCTTAGATGTGCTTTCAAACCTGTTCAATGGTTAAAAATTGTATCCCCTCTCTCAAAGACTCCTAGTATATTCTCTTTGACTCGAGAGTCTACAAGGTCTTATGTTTCGATGGCACCCCCTATAAAGGCGAAACAGGTCGTTCCTTTAGCTCAAGAATTAAAGAGCATTGTGCTGACATTAAGCATAAACAATTCCTTAAATCGGCCCTTGTCGACCACTCTACCTCATTGAAACACCATATTTGTTTAGAAAGCACACAGATCTATTATACAAAGAAGACAACTTTTTCAAAATGAAACTTTTGGAAGCCATTGAGATTAACAATCAACCCATTAACCTTAATCATGATGATGGGTGGAGTCTTAGCCTTTCATGGCAACCCTTGTCCAAACTAAGCAGTTGCCATCGTCAGTGACCTTGGTTAGTTTCTTCCCTTATGGTGTTGCCTTTCGCTTGCTATTTATTAGGATTCAGGTAGATTGGAGCAATAAACATTAACAATTATATGCAGATTAAATAACCTAGAAATAACAATGAAGAATAACATAAAAGAGATCAACACAAAATTTAATGTGGTTCACCCAATACGGGCTACATCCATAGAAACTCTGCCATCCAATGATTTTATTATCTAGTGCAAAACAAATTACAATCTCATGAATACACCATACCATAACATACATCGCAACCGCTTATAACAAGATTTTTGGAACCTTCTAGAATTAGGGTTTTACAAGGTCCTTTTTCATTTAACGTGTTAATGGAAAAACCTTGACATGTCAGTGGAAAGAACCTTGATGTGTCAGTAGGAAAAAACCTTGATATGTTGGTAGGAAAACATTGACATGTTAAGGATTTTTTTTTCAGGGCGACGCCCCTAACCCCATATCTCGTTACGAGTGTACAATATTTGCATGATCAATTGCCAGATACAAACAACTCTTTCTTTCCTTCCTCTTTGCCACTCTTCTAGCTATGTTCTCCCCCTTGGCCTTGGGGTTCCTCTCCCCCTTTCCTCTTTTTTTTTCATCTAGTTTGTGTTTTTCCTTTTCCTTCCCATTCCTATCGTAGTTGCCCCCCCGCCCTCCCCCCCATCCCTAGCTCTCTTGCTTTTGCTTGTTTTATCTTGTTGAAAATTTTATTATATAGCTATTTATTATTTCTCTTTTCCTTTTTCTTTTCATCTGTTAATTTTATTTTCTTTTTATTATTATATGCCTGCATAAATTTCTTTCATTTTCTTAATAATTTATAATTTATTTCTATTATATGTAAATTTTCCCTCTATTACTTTTATATATTTGTTGTCTTCATATAATAATAGCCCTATTCTTATTTCTTAAATTTATATTATTATTTAAATTTATGAATACATATAATGATATAAAGAAAAATATTGGCATATATTACTATATGTCTTCATATAGCAATATATGTCTTTAAATATTATTATATGTTTTCATAAATTTCTTTCAATTTCATACTATTTTCTTTATTGCTATTATATGTCAATTTCTCTCTATTGCTTTTATATATTTGTTGTCTTCTTATATTAATAGCCTTATTCTTATTTCATAAATTTATATTATTGTTTAAATTTATGAATGCATATAATAATATTAAGAAAGATATTGACATATATTGCTATATGTCTTCATATAGAAACACATGTCTTTATATTATTATATGTCTTCATAAATTTCTTTCAATTTTATAATTCTTTGTTTCTTCATCTATTATTTTCTTTTATTCATAGATTTCTCAAGATTTGCTATATTTGTGCCTATGCTTATATTATTTTTCTTTTATCTTTTTCTTTTCATTAGTTAAATTTATATTCTTTATATTCTTTTATGTCTTCTAAATTTCTTTCACTTTCATAATTATTTTCAATTTGCTTTTATTTGTCTTTTTTTCTTTTTATTGCTTTTATATATGTGTTGTCTTCAAAATAGCCTTTATCTTATTTCATTAATTTATTAACATTTAAATTTATGAAGACATATAATAATATAAAGAAAGATATTGACATATATTGCTATATGTCTTTATATTATTATGTCTTTGTCATTTTCTTTCATTTTTAAAATTATTTCTCTCTTCCTCTTATCTTTTCTTATTTCTAATTTCTTATCTTTTGCTTTTATTTATTAGTTTAAGCATTATATTCTAAAATTATTTGTTATTGTTATTCTTTTAGCCCAGTCTTTTTCCCTGAACCATATTTGCATTTTTATTTTAGGCCTTTTTCTTTGTCCGTGCCCCCTTTCCTCCTCTTCCCACCTCTTCCTTTTTAAGCTAGCTCTGGTATGCAAATAATCATTTCTTCTCCTCTAGCTCTCTTTTATCTTGATGATGGATCACAGAGTGTGATTTGAAACGTTGATGCAAAAATATCATACACAATCAAATCTAGAAATGATAATTTGAATTATATGGATTGTGGAAACTTGATATCATTAACAAAATATATGATTAAATTATGAGCAATAAGGGGTCCACTGACAGAGAGAAGAAACTCTACACTTTTGGCTCAACAAGGTAAAGAGGCATATTCTTAGAGGTCTATTACAAAACAAATATAACCAAATGATAATACATCAGGTCTTTAATTAAGCCACACCCCATGCATGCAAATATTCTAAATATTGAATTTTTATTATATAGACCTAAAATAGCTCTTTTATAACATATAAACAACAATGGATTAAATGTGCAACAAAATAATGAAATTGATTTATATTCCTTTGAATCCTCTTATGCTTTGGTTACTTCATGTGCGATCTTTAATTTCAATAGGTATAACAGTTTGAAGGTGTATCAAGTACAATCTCTCAATTTAAGGTTTAGTAGAAGTTGTAATACTAAATCATACAAGTTGGAAAAACATAGAAACTACACTAATCTACAAAAAAGAATGAAGAAAAATGTTTAAATAAGTATTTGATCATTTAACCCTTTGTGACTAGTGCCCATCTCATTGGGAAACACAATCAACAATTTAAAAGAGAGTGATATTCATGTAAATTTGAAACAAAGAACAAGAAGTGCACATAAGAATTCACATGCAGATTAAAGGCATAAAAGCAATCACTTAACTAGATCCACTTTAATAATCTATGAGAAACTAAAATCTCATGTCATTATGAAAGTTCCTCTCAAATACTTTGAGAAGGTTTTATGGTATTTGTGATATACAACTAATCAAGATTGATAATAATTCAATAAACGTGACTTAAAATACATACAATATCCTTTGAAACATTTTAGTTAGTGATGCAGGTGCATCCAAGTGCATAGACAATCCTGCACACCAAAAAAATATTCTTTTTTCCTTTGGTTTTTGGTTGTGTTTTATTTTGCAGGTATGTTTATATTTTTTTTTCTTTTTTCTTTCTTGACTCCCTAAAATTGAATTCAATTTGAAAGGTTGATTTTTCAAATTGAAATTAAATTAAAAAGTGCTAGAATGAATGATTTTTACAATTTAATGTGCTGCTCATAACCCCATGTATCCAGGTTGGAGGAGACCACTTTGGACATTTTGTAACTCCTCTTGAATTTGAATTTGACATTAAATGATTAGGCAAGAGGAATTTGAATGCCTAGTGGTGAGGAAAATGGAGTGAGATGGTGGGAGCCTAATTTAGCAAAGAATTTAAAATTCTTGCCTTTAATGAAAGGGGAGGTTACAAGAGATTTACAGTTCATTTTTTTAGGTTACAGGAGAATATGGGATGCCTAAGATAGGAGGAAAAGGAAGAAAATACATAAAAAGTGACAGGGAGAGGAGGCCATGCCTAGTTGAAGGAAAGAAGACAACATGAAGAAAATAGGGAAAATGACAAGTTTTTGAAGGGAAATCACATGTGAAGTCAAGTAGGGATGCCCAGGAGTGGAGTAACATGGATTTGAAGAGGATTTGTTGTTGCTGTAGTTGATTGAAGTCTCTTGTAGCATATTTTTAGATGTTGGATGCAACAATCATGCCTATAGATGATTTATAGTTCATTTGTTTAGCTCTTTAAAGCTGTTGTGGAGCTGAAGTTGGAATCAAGGCAGGAATCTACGCATCTTCTGGATCTCCTCAAACTCAACAATACCAGGTTCATGTGTTTCTTTTTAAATTTAGTGATTTGAAATTATATTTACATATTCTTTGTGGTTGAAAATCAAGTGGATAAACATTTAAACCCTCTGTGTGATCTACAAAACAAACCCAATTTGATTTTTGTCTTCAAAAATTTGGAAGAAAACCTCTGTTTTGAAATAATTGCTTCAAAAGAAAAATGAAATTATGACTATAAATGATTGTTTTATTCTAGATTCTCTTTTGTTTTGCAACTTCAGTTATGAAAATGTAAATATATATATTATGAGAGATATATATACATATATACATATATATATATATATATAAATATTTTGTTATAGTATGTGATGCTGTTAAATTTTTCTTCAAAAAAGAACCCATGGAAGGGCACGGATTTCAAGATCCACAGGAAATTTTAGTATAAAAAAAAATAATATTAAAAAAGGAAAGAAATTTTAATTTTTTTTAAATTTCTTTGTACTTTTGGCAGCTAGGGCTCAACCCACAGCCGCCCCCATGGGAGGCGCTGTGGGGAGCCACCCCAGCCACCCCCATCGCCCCTGCAGTGGCTTGGCACTACCGCCACCACAGAGGTGGTCGGTTGTGCTTAGCACAACTGAGCCACCCCTATGGGGACGACTGTGCATAGTCGCCAACCACCATAAGGGTCGGCTGTGATAGCTGACACCCCACCAACATAAACCCTCACCGCCTATGAAACCCGCGGCCGATGCCCAAATCCCCCGCCTTTCGCTTTGCACATGGCCCTAGATCCGCACGGCCCGAGGCAAACACTTTACCCTTTTAAAAAAAAAATATTAATATTTATTTTAATATTTTAATATATATATATTATTATTATATTATAATATTAATATATTAAAATGTATTATATTTAGTATAATATGTATTAATGATTAATATTATAATATTATATATAATTTGTTTCTATAATTAAATAGATATATATATATATATAATATGTGTATATGTATTTAAGTTAAGTTTTTCTTGAAGGCATGATTTAAGTCAAATTGGATAAATTGAAAACATGATAACTTTAGTTAAATCATTGTTTTATTTTAAAACATATTTTTAAAGGGGAATTAGTTTTGATATTAAATAAAACATTTTCAAGACAAGTTGATTGTTTTTAAATAGTTATATTGAAATGAGGAGGCAATATTTATTTTATAGCAACGAACTTTGATTTACATGATAAACTGATTAATTTATCATTATTTAAATGGAAGTAAGGAAATTAAATAAATAACGTTAATTTCTCCCTTATCTAAAAAGACGTATTTAATGCAATAAATTACTGAACGTTAATGAGGAAATGGATTTAGTGAATCAAAAGTAGATTTAATTACTGTCTTCTTGCTTGTCTTGATTGTGAACTGTTTCCATCTTCGCTTTGGGGAAAAAGGTTCAGTAGGGGTTAATGAGTCTTCCAGATGGCGTTTTAAATATGTGGGTTGCCGTGTCATGTAGTCAACCTATTTTGAATCCCTTGGGTAGTGCATGGTACGTATTCAGTTAATAACCCGGTTTCCATGAATGGGGATGTTTTGTGCCTCCTTGGAAGGAGTGGCTTTGTTATGTTTGTTACCTCCAGTGTTAGGAGAGGGTTTTGACTCATGTCGCCTCCTGAGGAAGGGGTGGTTGTGTTATCTTGTTTGTATGCAATTTGTTACCCTTGGTGATTGGATGGTGTGTGTGTTGTCTATTAGAAGAGTGGCTTCTGTTAGGGGCTAGAGCCCGTAAGAGGTAAGATTGGGTAAACTTCAGAAATAGTTTAATTAAGTGAAAAATAAAGCAATGTACTTAGAAGTTAGGTGGTACTTCACACTAATCAAGATAAGTTATAGCCTCACTCATATTCGCAAGTGCTTGTTTAGACTTGGGGTGAGTGGGAAGGCCTGGAATGGCAAGGTTATCTATCTGGTCTTTATGACATGTATTTGATCCCACATTAGTAAGTATGAGGGCTGAGGATCAGTTGAGGCCAACAGGATAGCCGAAGCCTATGAAGATCCGCAGTGGGTAACTCATGACGAGCTGTGTGATGACACTCTGTCTAGGACAACAATTGGTATGTGTTTATTATGTGTATGGTTTTATTAACATACTTGATTTGTTTTATATCTGGAAGTGATGTGACCATGTTAGAGCTGTACTTGTGTTGTACTTGCATGGTACATGTGTTGTACTTGTGTTGTACATGTGATTGGTTGTGTCAGTTTGGTTCAGTTATGATTTAGCTCGTGTCTAGAGGTGATGGTCTTGGCTAGGATTCCTGGTTACTATCTCCTGGCATAGGGGGTGGGCCTTTGGGTTCCACTTGGTTGGGTGGCATGCACCTTACTTCGTTGGGCTTTCTTCTTGTTTGTGTTGATGATATTCCTAGTTGGAGAGCTTGTGGGATCTAGTTTCATGCTTTATTTATTTCCGTTGATCTTGTGATTTCACCCCTCATTTGTTATCGAGGTGGAAAGTTATAATTGTAACCTTATTTATTGGACTTGCTTCATTCGGGGAATGAGTGATGTAATTTTATTGTTTAATTATGGATAAATGAAATTGAAAGTTATCTCTTATGCTTCAATGCAATTTATCTTATTTGGAATGTATGTGTTTAATTTCTTAAGTAATTAAATGACATGGTTTAGATTCATGTTTTTTTGTTGAGGTTCTATATAACCTCTGTCTCGTAACCTTAGAGGATGTTGGCATTAGGTTGTGGACTTGCTTGTTAATCGTACTTAAACAAATTTTTTTTTTAGCTTGTCCAAGTAATTGTTTGCAACTTCCTCTAGGGTTGCGTGTCAGGGTGTTACATGAAGTCCCCCATGAAAAACTGTTCTTCATGGTACTCTTCTTTCCAGATCCCCATAACAAACTGTTCATTCTCGTAGTTTTCCTCTTTTATGCTACACATTTTAAAATTCTATTTGATGTGGCTTTTCTCTATAATATTTAGCACTAGATAAGTGTCATTCTAATACTTTCTATAAAAGTGGAAAGACACTTAGTAATCACAAGAAAAGCACAGATGGTCGAAAACCCACATTAAATAGACTTTAACACCATGGAGAATAGAACAACTGACCAACAATAATGAACAATTTGTTATAGGCAAGTGGATATTGATACAACAAAAGCAATCTATGTAATAGTCGGCTCCTCAATTCAAAATTCAAGCTACATAGTTTGGCACTAAATATTATAGACAAAACAAAGGAATTGTAAAAGGAATATTAGAGAAGCACTTAAGAATAATAGGTAAATGGCACATGATCGAAAACCCACATTAAACATATTGATACAAGATAACCAGTTTATCTAAGAGTTGAGTTGTCAATTGAAAATTCGAGCTATGTTCTTTGGCAGTCAACCTACATTAAATGGAAGTGGTAAAGCCAATGGGCTGCAATACCCTGTACAAAATGCCTATAACACAATAGACTTAATTGAAAATTTGAGGTACATTACTTCCAACTAAATACTGTAGGCGAATAGATAAATTATAAAAGAGATATTAGAATAACACTTAACAACCACTAAACTATTTTTATGTCCAAATTTTTTATGCTTTCATACTAACACTCTACATATATATATATATATATGCAATTACTCCTATGTTAATATGAAATTGCTCCTATGTTAATGGGTATAACACAAAAGGTGCATAGAGATAACTACAAACAATAAACAAAGGGTGAGAAAATTACCGGCCTTGACCATATTTTCTAACGAAGGAAATAAGATATAACTATAATTTCTCCATCCATACAGAGGTATAATCTCTTTGAAGTCTTGAAAATGGGTATAACATCAAAGATACAAAAATATAACAAGGAATAATAAACAAAGAGAGAAAGACATGAACAATAAATAAATCACTCTAACACCTCTTATATAATTTCTCTACTTGTCTTCAATATTTATTACCAAAGAATGTACCTCAAATCTTCTATCAATATGTTTCATGATATTCTTTTTTCCTCACCTGTTTTAACTGCAGAGCCATCCACAAAGCTTCATTCTGCACACTGTAAAGACTCTTTAATGACTAAAAATTTCCATACAGTTGCACAAAGATAACTAAAACAATAAACCTAGGGCAAAACATTTACAACAATCTCTTCTTTTAACTGTGATTTGTCCATCCAAAATAGATAGATAATCTGTTTAAAGTCTACAAAATGGGTGTAACATCAAAGATAGAAACATATAACAAGAAGACATGAACAATAAATTGATCATCTATGCAAAATACCTATGCAAAATGACTATATTTGCATTCCATGCCTAAGATGTGTATGCAAAAATATGTTTGCGAAACATACACAGATATAACAACCAATAGCTAGAAAGGAAAAAAATATAGCCATGTACGAAATGAGAACCAAGCCAAAGGTGACATTTTTTACTATAGTCTTTTGTGGAATGAAGACCACAATGGCTCTTTCAACAATGTAACTTAATCAATATATTTTCTTACACATTTCGAAGCACATCTTTGTTCAAACCCTACAATGAGAATTTAACCAAAAATAATATATGTGCATGTATGTATATGTATATGTATATGTATGTATATGTGTATCTATGTATATGTATATGTATGTATATGTATATGTAGATGTCTAACCTCTTTTATCGTAGATCTATATGATTTTGTTTATAATGTTGCACGTAGATACAATAGGCTTCCAAAAAAAATAGTTCATTGTACATTGTCTATTTCAAATTGTTTAATGCTCCAACACAATCCAATGCTGCTTGTGCTTCTTGAACACTATAAAAAATACATGTAAGTATACAAATTTTCCATTATAAATAGATAGATTCAACAAACCAATTGTAAATATGATTGATTATTTTGATTTTCAGATTGTTTATATTGATTTTGACCATATACTTGCTGATTTTTTATGGTTCCTTCCTAATTTTGCTTGCCCGTCCATTGGTCACATACCCCTCTTTTTTATTTACAGGTACTAGGCTAAGGCATCCAAAAGAATCCTAGAATCACGATGCTTGTTTCTTACAAAGTTACTGCACCGAAAAAAACACTTTAATGTGATAGATCATATATCAATATACTACATTTTCCTCAACTTTGATATTGTGACATGTATAATGGAACTCCACAAAATTTTCCATGGATGTTTCATAATTTTCTTGCTCGGGGGTTTGGCTAGAGTCCCTGGGGCTCCATGACGCCAATATGGTAGGGTAGATAACGAGCGTGGTTTTTGTATTTTGGATTTTAATGCCATATACTTGTTCTTACATAGAATACTACCGATTAATAAAGTCTGAGATTATAATTGAGAATCCATATATATTTGGTTTTTTAAAATTTACCTTCTTATCTATAGTCTTTACTGCCAAATAATTTAGTTTGAATTTAGAATTGAGAAGCCACTTCTCACATACATTCGTTGCCTTGTATCAATCTGTGTCATTATATTTTTTCACCTCATATATTTCAAGCTCTCTATAACAAAGTGTTTATTGCCGTGGCTTAGTTGTTGTGAATTCTCAAATTTTTTTAAACTGTTAGAAACTGCAATCATGGCATCGATCTATGCCTTGGCTTTGAAAAAACATAGTTTATAATAACATATTTCTTATATCATGGGAATTTCTGTTATCACTTGGATTTTGTACCTTGTTGAATGTGAAATTCAACAATTCAGTGTAACATGGGAAGACCTCTCAAAGTGTAGGTTTTGATAAATAAAGGTCAACCTTTGGAGAAGGCCGGCTTCCTACCTTGGATAATATCACCTACGCTACTAATTTTGAAGGACAAGGGAAGAAAGATTGTAGGAAATGAAATGCTAAAATGGAAAACTAGGTGATACACCAAACTAATATGGGCTATAAAATATTTAGGTTGACACACACTTGAATATATTGATGATAGATACTATACTGCACAACATGTTACTGTAAGTTAAGCATAATTGTTTCATGAAGAGGTCTGATTTGCATACACTCTTAAGAAGGAAAGGCAACTTTCACAAATTAAAAAGGTTTATATGTAATTTTAAAACACAATTCATAACCTGCAAAACCTTACTTTTGCAGAAAAGGCATGATACATGAGACAAAGTTATAGGAAAGAAGGAAAATTTCACTAATAACTCGATCAATCCCCTGTTAATGCACAATGCTTGCAAGAACAAGAAGGAAAAATAAGATCATCAATGGTGTCTAAGGTAAATTCTATATTTCATACTCCAAAATGTTGAGTTACAAGGCATGCTCAATACTATAGCAAAGGACTGTCAAAGTTACAATCTCCAGAAATTGCATAAGAAGAACTAACTCCAAAAAGAGTGGCCAAAGTGACTAAGTAAGCAAGCTCAAGTTGTTCCACCAAACAAGGAAGCCCCAACCTCCTTGGTTCAGATGCAACCATCATGCCTAAAATCTAGCCCCTAGATCTCATCCACAAAAACTCTAAAAAGCTGAAATAGTCAAATTTGACCATGTCAAACATGATGAATAATAAAAATCTCCAATATTCCCTCCAAAGCTCATAAAAGGTCAAAAAACAACCCCCTACATCTTCTCCATGTGTTTTCAAATTAAAAAAACTTCCCTCCATTCATGGCATGTGTTGGCCAACCTCCTTCAAAAGTTTAAGACCTCATGACTTAGTCATATAAAATATGCTCCTATAGTTTGCATTTAAAAGAAATAATTTAAGTAAAAAGCGATTCATAAAACATCACTTTACTTAAATATATTACAATGAAAAGTAATGCGAAAAATAAAAATCTTCACCATGTATTCAACATGCCATAAAAAAATGCATATTTGTTTACCTCCTAATGACTTGGTCAAAACACACAAGTTGCTATTTCTTTGAATTCTTAGAATAATGCTTAAATCAAATGATTTATAAATCATCATTTTATTTTAGTCATATTACAGTATATTAAGCAATGCAAAAGGAAAACCTTCCATGCATCGGGTCATAGGCAAGACTTAAAGTCTTGACCACGAGAATAGTGACAACGCATATATATTTTGAAAACAAATGGAAAAAATCCAATCTCCTATCGACACTTACTAGGGTATGAAACCCTAAACGAAAGAACTCCGAAAGAATGAAAAATCATTCATTTCGCTTTGGAAGCTTCATGAAGAAGCTTAGAGCTGCAGACAGAGAGGGGTTCTGTGAAGCTCTGTGAAATATTTTTTATGGAGGATCTCCAAGGATTATAGAGGCACTTCCCTATGATCTTCTCCTGAACAAAAAACTAGTAAGTGTTCGTGTGTTGGTCAAACATAGAAGGTAAGCCATTGACACTCTAGTTTTTACTTCTTTATCTATGCATTTTATGACTTGGACTTGCATTGCTCCTTACTCATATTATTGTTCCTTTGCGTGTGGCTATTCCCGTTGATTTCTACTTCTCTTGGCTGCGGGCTTGAGATCATATTCCTAAGATGGATTTCAATATATTTTTTAAGGAAAATACTAGAGTTTCTTCAGCAGAATGAAGAAAGGTGAGCTATTAAAACGCCTCCATTTCGCCTTTCTTTCTGCACACACTCAAAGAGTTTTTTAAACAAAAACCATAAGGGTTTCTACCGTTGGTGTTTAAAAATCTTTACTTCTCTGATTTCTATGGCTGCCATGAAATTTTCACATTCACTATCATTCTAGGTTATTCTATTTCTATTTTGCAGATTTTCAACAAAAAAACCCACAAGGGTTTCCTCATTCGACCTTTACAAAGCTCCTTCTCTGTATTTTATATAAATGAGGGTTTGTTTTCTTGAACCTTTCTAAAAAAGAGTCTGGCTTTCTTTTCCACTTTCTGTTGACTTATTTCCCATGGGTATGTTCACCTTGCTTTATGATACCACATAATATCGACCAACAGTGTTATTAGAACCTTTACCCATGTGAGAAGAAAATGGTTCGCGAAATGATTCAATGTCACTGCATAGTATGGACATATCTCATAGAATCTTCCATTTTGTCATTCCTTCATAATAAAACCCTTCTCACTAACTTGCAGGCTGTGACTTATCAAGTCGTGCCTTATTCCAATTATTTCTCCAGTAACTTTGAGGGCTTTGTTGGGTCTCAAAAACACAAGTTTGAACCACGAGAGGTTACCAAGATCTCACAAATTTTTTTGCCAATGTACAAGGCCAATTAATATAATTGAAACTTTTGCTCTCCAGGCTCTGCTAAACCTAGGCGGGTGCACCTATGTGAATAATGCAAATTAAAATATATTTCTTGCTCAAATAATCTATTCACAATGGAAATTGGAAGTGAATAGATAAAATTATGACTGCTACTCCTACTGCATAATAGAAAGAATTTAAATATGTTGTTTATTATGAATTTTATCATCTGGGTTGTGATAGATTAGTGCCTTCTATCCACATGGGCAATGGAGTCAAAAATCAAAAACTGTATGTGTTTTCCTCTCTGGCTTAATTCAAGTTGCTAGGCACTTTGAAATTCTATGACTGGCATATAACTTCACTAAATTTATGACTTGCATAAATTGTGCTGGAATAATTTCTTACCAAGTTCTTCTTTAACCATCCAAAATAAATCCTAAAATCATTGTGACTTATTTAAAAGAATTTAATTCTGACTTGTAGACACCAGCTAATTAAATCACACAAAATGGGAATACATTTTGACAAATCAGAAATATACTGATTTAAATGATAAAAGAGCTCAAGTTGGAGACAACCAGATAAAAAATGTAAATTATTATATCACAACAACTGAGCATAGAAAGGATTTCACCAATTTAAAATATTTCATCCTTTGATTCTGCTTCAAGAAAGTTTTTCATTGTTTACATTCCTAGTCTTCATTTTCTGTCAAAATCTACTTACTGCTCTAACTACTGTCCCCTTCCTTTTTCTATTTTTTCAATACATTTATACAATATATTTCAAGAGTCACAACTCTTCACTTTCCTATTACAACTACTTGAATTCATTGACATGAATTAAAATATTTAATTGAGTTGCCTTATCGGCAAATTAAATATTTTGATATAGTTCAACTTTTGATTTTCCTTTAATAATTTTCCCACTCGGTCTCCACTCCTTACCATGCTACCGTGGCCTTTATTTCCACCTCCCAAAGTATCACAATCATTGACTTTGACTGTATCCGTTCCCATCCACCGTGCCACCATGGTCTCCGTTTTAACTCCTAGCGGTATGGCGGTAACTGTCTTCACTATTTCCTTGCTGCTATCTTCCCGTCCATCATGCTACCGCGGTCTACTTTTTGATTGGCTACGGTGTAGTGGTAGCCATTGGCTAACCCTGCTAGCCATTTACTGCACCACTATGGTGACTGTGTTGACCGCATGCGGTGTGGTGGTAATGGTTATCTTGACTGTTCCTTACCATTAACACTACCGCTTCCTTGACCTGGTTGATTGTTTACCATGCCACCGCGGTCTCTTTTCTAACCGACTCTGGTATCATCGTAACCACTTACCAACCACCACACTCATTGCCTGCCTCTGATGAATACTTAGCATGCCATTTAACTCACCGCCCACCATGCTACCATGGTCTGTGTTTTGACTACGCGCGGTTTAGCGGTAACTGTTATGTTTGCTGCCTTGCTCACTACTCTCAACCACCATTTCTCTGCTTACCGCCCAACCACCGCACTACCATAGTCACTGTGATGACCGCCAATGGTACTATGGTAGCCTCTGTCCATCACCACTTCCATTGTTGTCTTTATCCATTGCGCCACCGCAGTTTAGTGGTAAGCTCTTATCATGACTATGCTTAACAGTCACTACTATACAGTAAGCTAGTTTGCAAAAGGCCGCGGTAATATATTAAATTTAAATGGGTAAAAGACCTTGGAATTTTAATGGAAATTTTTTTTTCTAATAGTGGCTCCTGTTGGGGATGAGTGGTTTTGTGAATCACTGCGAGAATCCATAATATCTCTGGGAGAGCAGACCGAGCCAAGGATGGAAAAAAGAAGGCAATGAAAGATGAAGAGATGAATGAGATGGAAAATGGAAGATGGAGCATGGAGGATGGAAAACCCTATACTATTGTACATGGAAAGAAAACAATGTTTTCAATAAGGGAACTTTTGAGATTGTCCATGTACTAGCAAACCTAGACCCTTCAAAATCCTAGACTACTGTTCACGGAAAAGAATGTTTAAAGAGGTTTGTTTAAGAATTGTCCATGCACTGGCAATCCTTAATCCTCTGCATTTGCTATGGTTTAAAATTAAAACCATAAAGGATGGCCCCAGGCCACCCAAAAGAAAAGTTTGTACTTTCCTCTGTCATAGATTTTATTCTGATTTGAGCTCATCAGGTTTCTTTTAAAACTGTCCATTCCAACAACCTTGTTACATGCACTATCATTGAAAATCTTCAAGAAATTATTGTGTTCATACCACTCTCCAGTTCATCATATGATAAAACTTTATTTCTTTCATCACACAAAATGTATCCAGATTCAATGAAGCTTTCGTAAGTTTTCCCATTATCATATACTATTGAATGATCCTGCAACTGTACTGGGACTTAAAAATTTGAATGCTTCTCATGGGAATCTAAAAGTCCAATCTCATCAACATCTTCTGAAACAATCAATTCAGAACTACCTTCCATTTCTTTTCTATCACCAGATGGTAATGACACATACTTTTGATCCATATAGTCATCCTTATACATAATTGAATCATCAAATGCTGAACACTCATCATCAATGATATGCAAACCAATATCTTTCTCTTGTAGGAAAAAATTGTTCAAGTCACATACCTCTTCTTGGACATAAATGGATTCTTGATCAGCTTCAAATATTTCTTCATCATTATGAGAAATGCACATGGAATCAAATGAATCATTACACATAGTACTCTCACTATCAAAGAAAATGTATGCTGGACCCAAAACTTTAGAATTATCTTTATGTGCGCATCTCTAGTATTCAAGAGTTAAAAAATCTGAAACCTGCTCACTGTGGTGTGAACATGTTTCTTCCAAATCTTCTACTATTTCTCCCTCTTCTTGATTTTCATAAGAACTGCAAGAATCACCCTATTGATCATTTTAGTCCTCATCCAAGATGTATGATTGATCCTCCATATCATCACTAACTTCCAAATCCGAGAGATTGTCTTTAGAAATCCCAGTAGCACATGCTTTCTTTGTTCGTTACACTGTTTGATCATCCATGATATCACTATTAGATTTATTGTCGCCAGTATCCATATACCTTGTCCCAAGTATGGAATCAATAAGTTTATTCACTACATCAAAGGCACATTGTTTTGATGACTCTGACCAATAAACTGATTCAGGTTCCGATGCTCTTAAAAATTGTGCAACAAATGTGGGTCTTGTAGGCCTATAATGAGGACGTAATTTCATATAGATGTCTGTCATCCTGTTGTATAGAGATTTTACATCTTCTCCCTTATATCTCTTTATGTCAAAAAATGAATCTAAGGGAGAAAATCCACATTCCGATTCTATGATGGAGTCTTGGCTTTGAGTATGTGCATATTCAGCCTCATCCTCAAGCTGCTGATTTTGATAGCTTACAAATCTTTGTCTAGGAAGGACAGGATAAATATTCATTTGATGTGATGACTAAGATGCATAAATTTTTTGCTATGAATAAAGCATATTACCTTCATTGTCGAAGTTCTCAGGTGGCACTTGTGGTGTCCAAGATCTACTGGTATTTGTGTATTCATTCTCACTATATGATGGCCTACTTGGCGATGTATTTGGAACACATTTGACTCCCAATTGCAGTAGTCGTTGGTTCAATTGTAGTGTTTTTTGTTTCCATTGTAGTATTTGTTGTTCCAATTCTTTCAACTCTTTTATTGACTACTGCCTTATCTCTTCTTTTGCCATCTTGACAAGAAAATTGACCAAGTGTCACTATTCCATAATATCCATGTATTATTTATCAAGTTGAAATAGAGTCGCCACCTACTTTTCCCAAAAGTAGGAAAATGAAAAATAATATGATATTGCTTTGGTTTGCCCCAGTGGAATCTTCAAAAAAAAAGAAAGAATGTAAAAATTTGTTGACTCTATAAATGGATAGGCTGAAAAAACTTTTCCGAGTATATTCCCCAATAGAGTCACCAAATTGTTGGGTCTCAAAAATGTGGGTTTGAACCACAAGAGGTTGCCAAGCTCTCACAACATTTTTGGCCAACATACAAGGCCAATTAATATAATTGAACCTTTTTCTCTTTAGGCTCTGCTAAACCTAGGTGGGTGCACCTATGTGAATAATGCAGATTAAAATATATTTTCTGCTCAAACAATCTATTCACAATGGCAATTGGAAGTGAATAGATAAAATCATGACTGCTACTCCTATTGCATAAAAGAAAGAATTTGAATATGTTATTTATTATGAATTTTATCATCTGGGTTGTGATAGATCAATGCCTTCTATCAACATGGGCAATGGAGTCAAAAATAAAAAACTGTACGTGTTTCCCTCTTTTGCTTAATTCAAGTTGCTAGGCACTTTGAAATTCTATGACTGGCATATAACTTCACTAAATTTATGACTTGCATAAATTGTGCTGGAATAATTTCTTACCAGGTTTTTCTTTAACCATCCAAAATAAATCCTAAAATCATTGCGAATTATTTAAAATAATTTAATTCTAACTTGCAGACACCAGTTAATTAAATCACACAAAATGAGAATACATTTTAACAAATCAGTAATATACTTGATATACTGATTTAAATGAGAAATGACCTCAAGTTGGAGACAACTAGATAAAAAATGTAAATTATTATATCACAACAAGTGAGCACAAAAAGGATTTCACCAATTTAAAATATTTCATCCATTGATTCTGCTTCAAGAAATTTTGTCATTGTTTATATTCCCAGTCTTCATTTTTTGTCAAAATCTACTTACTGCTCTAATTACTGTCCCCTTCCTTTTCCTGATTTTTCAATACATTTATACAATATATTTCAAGATTCACGACTCTTCACTTTCTTGTTATAACCGCTTGAATTCATTGACATGAATTAAAATATTTAATTGAGTTGCCTTATTGGCAAATTAAATATTTTGATATAGTTCAACTTTTGATTTTCCTTTAATACTTTTCCCACTTGGTCTCCACTCCTTACCGTGCTACCACAACCTTTATTTCCACCTCCCATGGTATCATAGTCATTGACTTTGACTGTATCCGTTACCGTCCACCGCGCTACCGCGATCTCCATTTTAACTCCTGGCGATATGGTGGTAACTGTCTTCATTGCTACCTCGATGTTATCTTCCCATCCACCGCACTACTACAGTTTTCTTTCTGACTGGCCATGGTATAGCGGTAGCCGTTGGCTGACCTTGCTAACTGTTTATCGCACCACCATGGTGACTGTGTTGACCGTGCGTGGTGTGGCGGTAACGGTTATCCCGACTGTTCCTTACTATTAACATCGCCGCTTCCTTGACCTGGCTGAGTTTTGACCGTGCCACCATGGTCTCTTTCCTGAACAACTGCGGTATCATGGTAACTGCTTACTGACTGCCACGTTCACTGCTTGCCTTTGCTGATTGCTTACCGCATCGTTTAACTCACCACCCACCATGCTACCGCGGTCGATGTTTTGACTGCGCGCAGTGTAGCGGTAATTGTTATGTTTGCTACCCCACTCACTACTCTCAACCACCATTTCGCTGCTTACCACCCAACCACCACACTACTGCAACCATTGTGATGACCGCTAGCGGTACCGCGGTAGCCTTTGTCCATCACCACCTCCATTGTTTTCTTCATCCACTGTGCCACCGCGGTGTGTATTTTGACTGATCGTGGTGTAGCGGTAAGCTCTTATCATGACTGTGCTTAACCGTCACCGCTATACCACGAGCCACTTTGCAAAAGGCTGCGGTAAAGTGATGAAGGCTATGAGGGGTAAACGGTGGCGGTATAAGGTATTTTAACATTTTGAATGGGGGCGAATGATTTTTTCATAAAAAGATAGTGAATATATTAAATTTAAATGGGTAAAAGACCTTAGAATTTTAATGGAAATTTTCAGTTCTAATAGGCTTCACATTTTGTGATTATGGGTTTGCAAGCTTTTGGGGTTTTCCTTTTCCCCAACAAATAGTAATTCCTCATACAATAAAGAACTAAAATCTCACTAATATTAAATAATCACATTGATATTGAATAATTTCTAAATTACCATACTGCTATAGCATTATTTCCTTGAAATCAGTGAATACACTGTCCGTGCTTATTTCATCAGCCTACTGGTTCCATGTAAATAATCTTGTGCTCAAGACTCTCTGTAGTACTTCCTTGGTCATTGTCATGTGACAAAATTCTCTCTTAAAAGATTGCCCCATTGACATCTTCGTATTTTGAAACTCAAGTGCTCATATAAGAGGATAAAGTCTCTTATTATTAATATGAATGTAAAACAATCATTGTATGTTACTGTCCTTTAACACCCTGCACATGGGCTGCTGCATGACTATCTTCTTTCATTCACTATACTTATCACAATACTTAAGCCTTATAACAAATTTTGTTTCTTTGTATAGTGATCTTGTTCTTGACACAAGACTGGTCACAAACTCTCATACTTAACCCAGTGGCACTTTTTGGACTTATGTATTGTAATTATATTTTCCTTCCTCTCTTAGACTCATGTTATCCTGCTATCAGTATAGTATCCTTTTGATCCACTATCTTCCATGGACACCAGTAACTCAGAAACCTGGTTAGCTGCTGTACCGCTGTGACCCTCTTGCCCTTGCCACTACTATTGTTATTTACTGTTGATATTTCTTCAACTGGCTTCATTGTAGTTTTAGTAGCAATTTCAAATATAGTTGTATAAATATGATCTTTGAAAGATCAGTCAAGCATAAAAAAAATAATTTCTCTTTTACTATTGCCTTAAACTATGATTTTATAAATGAGCACACCAATATATCTGTAAGCTATCCTATCACAAAAATTTACTTCATTCTTTACGATTTTTCTGTAACAAGTATATGCCACTTATGGCAGTGACACACAAGACACTATCACAAAAATAATACACCTATTTGTATAAATCAAAAGAAATGAACCATCTGATGAATTTTACTTCTAAGTTATGTGATGAACACGTTGGGCTCAACCCTTGTGGGAGCCACATTTATCCCACATGCTTAAAATTAGATAAAAATATCAATGGTTTTCTTGTATTTGCGCATGAAGCAAACAAGTTTGAAAAAAGTGTGTACATTTTAGGTATTTTTGATGACTCCAATGGTTTTTGGGGATAGCTAAAATGTACACATTCTTTTTTAATACACATCATGATCAATTTATATATGCATAGGTAAATGATTATGTATGGTATGTAACCTTTCATTGCTTGGAGCACTCCTCTAACACATTGCTACATCTTAATGCAAGAATTAGGAGTACTAAGGAGCTAGGAAGGACAAGACAACTTGGGTGATAGTTGGACAAGAAGACACAACAAAATCAGTCATTCTCAGGCAATGACTGGTTACCCTCCTACATGCACACTCCTTTCTTTTCATTTAATTATTCATGCATATGTTTATCTTGATTTGCATTGAATAGGAAAAATTTAAACTCACGACTTGTGTGAGTCAATGGACACCTCTGCATTCAATAAATATTACTTTTTCAATTTTTTTTTTTGTAAAATATTTCCTATGTTTCATGCATCTGTATAAATGCAATGATTTAAGCTTATGTAATCTTTTAAGTTATTTCATTTGTACACATGAATGTAATGGATGAGAGATAAAAATGTACCATCCTCTTTTAAATATCATGTATGGGCTCTACCTGATTGAGCCATAGGTTAAAATATGGTAACAAGTTCTAGGTAAGCACTTGAGACTTTCGTCATGTCACCTCTAAAAAAAGCATATCTTTTATTCAATTATTCTAACAATCCAAAAAAAATTGTATTGCATCATCACACTCTTCTTCTTGTGAGGTTTATTTATTTATTTTCGATCGAATATGGTGTCACCGAGTCTTCAATTCCACTATGAAGTAATTCATTAAAAAATGATATTTTTATTCCCAATTTCCTTCTAATTGACTACTTTTGAATCTTTTATACTTCTCTCCATTTATTTTATTACTAGTAACCCAAAAAAAATATGCATACTAAAACTTTAATTTACAAAATTATGCACTAGATAGTATTTATATAAAGTATCCAATATTAAACATTTTTTTTCCTTCAAAAATATGCAATACCCAAAGTTATCAACTACCTTTGTTAAACAATATTTTTTTAATGTAGTATTAGTAATTAAAGGCATGGGTAATAACTCTTTAAAATTTTTGCCTTGTATTTGTATGCATATGTATCTTAAGATAATTAAATAATAATAAATTAATTCATTGAATAACCTAGACAAAAAACTAAAATATACATGTGCATCAAGGGCTAATAAATATAAAACTAAAATAGAGATAAAATTATCTCATACCTTAAATTTTGGCGCAAAACTATTACTGTGAGGAAAAATAAATATTTAAAAAATAAATTTAATTTATATTTTTTCAGTTATCATTTTCAAAGAATAAATTTATTAACAAATTGTATTTGTTGAAAATTAATTTACTATATTCCTAACATTTTTAAATGAAATCAATTTTCCATAACTATTGTAACTATAATTATTAAATATTACATATTAATTAAAAAAATTTTATTGATCATTAGTTGTTTAAAATTAAAATTAATGGATAGATTGTAACTAATTAGATTCATCGAAAATGGCCTACAGTTTTATATTTTACATGTACATCAATCAATTTTCAACTACTAGTTTTTAATGTGGAGATGCACAGATCGATCTCTCCTATTTCTCGGAAAGGTTCATAATCTCCCGCCCATAGCCAATGAGAAATGAATGAACCTCATGTTGCTTTCTATTGACTAATTAACACGCATTCCGTTCCTCAACTCAATAAAATAATTGTAAATATTGTTGCTTTTTCGTATTTCAAATCCCACTCCACACAAAAAAATCTTTCTACTTCTCGCCTGCTTCATAGCCTTTTGTAGTGCACCCCTATCAACTGATTGTTGCATTACTGTGTATGTGACTGCTAGTATTTAAAAGTCTCTTAAAAAAGTATGAATCAACATATAACATCTAGTAAGAGCCCTAAGGATTTCGAATGGCTCTGAGTGGGAAATGGAGCAGAGCAAGGTTTCTGAAATCTTCTATAGGAGAGGATGAGGGCGATGTAGAAGCAGATGACAATGATGACCCTTGCTAGTGTTTTGGCATCCCCCTCTTGGTTTTCTTTTGGCTGGGTGTGTGGGGATGACTCTCCTGGCCTCTCTCTATCCTTGATTGTATGGTTTTTGTTGTGGCTCTACCACGTGCTTTGGCGCTAGTTCTCGCCTATATATGGACGTTTTGCTTGTCTCAGTTGGGTTTGGGTCTTGTTCTTCTTGTGTGGTTGTTTCTTGGGTCATGGACCTCCCTCTTGGCCTATCCTATCTCCATGGGTGGTTGTCCAGATGCTTCTGGCTTGGTTTCCTTGTTGTCTTTTGGCCTTGTTTTTCCTGCTAGCCCTAGGAGCTAGTTAGGGGAGTTTTTGGTTTGACTAAAGTGCTATCTTTAGTAGCTTATTTTTTGCCTTGTGCTATCTTATTTGTAGACTACTTTGAGGTTGTTTTTCCTCTATTTTTTATTTATTTGTGTTTCCTTCTGATAGGGATGGTCTCATCCCCTATCATAATTGTTGCTCGACCCTTTTCTCTCATTTTGGTCCTTGCTCTGTGTCTCTGAAATGTGGTCTTGGGAGAAGGGTTTCTTGCATTGATTCTCTACTTGTCTCTATAGCTTTGAGCTCTTTATTCTCTTTCTCTTTTATTTTGCTTGAGCTCTTTGGTATCTTTTAGTCCTGCAACCCTTCTTTCATCCTCCTCATGTTATGGTGATCATTGGTAAAGGTGTGGTTTGTGGGTTTATGGGATGTTGCTCTCTTTCGATTAAGCTGGGTTTGTTCTGCTCATGTGCTTTGGCATTGCTCTTCTTTTGTTCTAATGTTAGCATGATGATTGTGGGTCCTGTTTGTAGGTATTTCAAGAGTTGGAGGGGGCTTTTCCCTATTTTGTGAAAGTTTCTAGTTTCTCACTATGTTGTTATCAAGCATGACATGTTTGCTGATTATTTGGTTTACAATAGTTTTGGTCATTGTTCTGCTCCCCTAACTTGGGTGGTTAGGGGTTTTGTGATCCTTTGGACCTCTTTCATTGTGGAGGTGGTTGTTTAGGCTCTTATTGGAACTATTCCTAATGTTTTCTAGGAGATTCTTAACTTGTTGGTTTTAGTTTCAAACTTATTCTATTTGAAGGCTCTAGCCCTGGAGTTCTTATTGCCCATGGTTGCTATGGTTACCCTCTCTTTTAAAGTGTTGGATTTCTTACTGTCTTTATAGATTATGTCTCCTATTGAGGTGGAGACCTCTCCTATGGAGGTGGAGGTAGGTTTTGAGAGTGTAGTGGGTTGCTTATGCTTCTTCAAGAGGTCTTCTCCCTTGCAGCTCCTAGTGATATGGAGGCCACTCCTATAGAGGTGGAGGCTAGGTATGCGGGTGAGTCCTTCTATTATGGACAAGGTTCTTATGATGAAATATCCTATAGAGGTGGAGTGGCTAGTTGGATGATGGGGTCTCGTTGCTCCTTCAATGTTATTATGGTTTATGACCCTAAAATTTGATTCTTTGAGTGACATATTGGTTATAACTTGTGTTGTTTCTTTGTGGGTGGCATGTTGTCCTATTTTGCTAGCTATGAGGCCTTTCTTGATTATAGTTTGGGTTTCATGTCCCTTTAAAACTTGCATGTTTTGTTTTTGAGGGTTGGTTTGTCTTGTCCACCTTGTCTTGTCCACCCTCAAGGTGGTTGCTATTGTAGGTTGTTGTTTTGTAGCTTGTTGTTGTTTGGTTGTTGCTAGTCGCAACTTTGTGGGTGGCCTTTAGGTCTATTTTGTTTGCTTGAGCCTATTCCACTATTAAGGTTTGGTTATTCTTTTTGCTTTGAGGCATTTTTCTTGGTGTTGTATAGGGTCAATCCCCTTTAAACCTTCTTTCTTAATAAAAAAAAATTATTTCTAGTTATATATTTCCTATAGTAATTCTCTAAGTTCTCTTCAAGATTTTTCCTTATATTTGATTTAAGAATTTTAATGCACTAAAAACCATCTCATCCCCACTAGCCTCAATATCATGGTTTGAAATTGATTAATAAGTTTTAAATATTCTAATATTGCATTATGCAATATTATTTTCTAACTTAACGTTTCTAAATTTTTCTTATCAATCTATCTTGGACAAGAATCTCAATGAATTGAAATTATCTCACTTTTTTTCTATAATAATTTTATTATCAGATATAAATCTCTTGTTAGCAATGTATTTTTTATTAGGCATGTCAATAAATATTGGGGAGTCCCAATTTTTGATAAAGTTTGGAAAAATACGTTTAATTCTATTTGGCATAATGTGAAGGATCCTAAGAAGGCCTGTTTCAAATGGCTTGTTCTTATTCATAAAGTTCCATTTAAAATTAACCACAATCGTGTGGATATTTGCAATATTTGCAAAACACTAGAATTTGTGATGCATATCTTTTTTTGTTGCTTTTATGCAAAGCAAATTTTGATGATGTTCTATAATGATCTAATGATTTGGGATAAATATGGTAGGATTAATTATAAATATGTGTTAATCAATAATTGTAAACTGAATAATGAATGTGAATTATATTGGGATTTCCTCTCTAATGAATTTTGTGGCACATTTGGAAGCCAAGGAATGAGGATAAATTTAAGGGTTGTAAGAGGCCACTTACTGAGACTTAAAAAGATTCACATTTCTCAATGTTGTTTGGTAGGTCATAATTACTATGGAGATCTCAATGTCTAAGATCATGTAGCTAATTAGAGATGGTACAATCATAATTAACAAAGGGGATGCGATATATGGGAACACATGTTACCACACACATGATGACTCAGATTTTTTTTATAATCATTAAGAGAATTCAAAAGGGTATTGAATGAAATGGTAGGAAGGAAACCAAAGGAGCCCAAAAAATTCCACCATGATAGGCTTCATGTGAATGAGGGAAATAATACAATGATCAAGGAGGTTAGGTACAATGATTTTATCTTTGATAGAGAATCTGGGTGGGAGGATCTTGAAGAAAGCAACCAAAATTGGATTGGTTAACTTCATATACTTTTACTACACTATGTTCCAGCATGCAACTATAGACTATATTTATTTGTATAACGTTGTATTCTATGTACATCTATGTAAAGTGTTGGTGTTATATATTCTATAATTTATATACAGAACATTCATATAATGTAAATACTTATGGATCTTGTAACTACTACTTAGTAAGCTAAAAATTTATTATCAAATGAATTGAAAACTATGCAATCCATGTTTTTGATATACTTACTAATACAAAAATATAATAAAATTCCAAAGAACTGTATAGAATCTTTATTTAAATTGAGCATTGGAAAAATAATAAAATGTTAGTTCTTAAGTAGAATTTAAAAATGTGAATTAGTATCTTTCTTATTTTATTCATGCATTGTATCACTATGTCTAGTTGGTAGACAAATAAATTTATAGTGAAGAATAATTAGAATCTTGAAATACATTAAACATACTTATTAAATTACTTAAGTTTTCTAAATAATTTTTTCATGCTAATTATGAAGCTCATTTTTCTTTATTTTATTTTGTTTGCATACTTCCACTTAGTTACATCTTATAAAACCCACTAGATGTTTTTGTGTTGATCATATTAGATGTACTAATATTATTTGAATAATTAGAAAACCCTTTACATTCACATGTGTACTTTTAAATTTAAAAATCCCTTAAAAAGGGATCATTTAAAATATCATGTCTAGTTATATATTTCCTCAAGTAATTTTCTAGGTTCTTGTCAAGTTTGTTTCTTATATTTGATTTAAGAATTTAAATGAACTAAAAGTCATTGCATCTCCTACTAGCCTCAATATCATGGTTTGACATTGATTAATAGGTTTTAAATATTCTAATATAAAATTAGGTAATATTTTGTTCTAACTTAATGTTTCCAAATATTTCTTATCAATCCATCTTGGAATGGAATCTCCATGAATTTAAATGACCTGATATTTATTTTTTCTAAAATAATTTTATTACTAGATATATGCTTAAATTTATTCCTAATTATTGGCATATGTTATCCATTGAATTATCGACCTCTATATATAGAACTATTTGGCTACGATATTCACCTTCTTATTACAATTAGATAGTTGAGAATTATTTTAGTATTAAGGACATATGAAAGACATAAATTGAAGTAGTTCATTTCAAACAAATCACTCTTTAATCTTTGAAGAAACATATCATGTAATATTATTATATTAGTTATAGATTTAATAATATTGTAGAAGTTCCATTGTAATTATTAGTATTTTGGTAGTTCACTTGGCTCATATCCTTATACTAAAACATGTAATTCGTTTCTTATATTAAACCAAACTATGTAAAAAATTCATTGTATGTTACTGTCCTTTAGCACCTTGCAGATGGGCTGTTGCATGACTGTCTTCTTTCATTCACTGTACTTATCACAATACTTTATTCTTCTAACAAATTTTGTTTCTTTGTATAGTGATCTTATTCTCGACACAAGACTTGTCACAAACTCTCATACTTAAGCTAGTGGCACTTTTTAGACATATGTATTGTAATTATCTTTTCCTTTAGGTCTCTTGGACTGATGTTATCCTGCCATCAGTATAGTATACTTTTGATCCACCATCTTCCATGGACACTAGTAACTTAGAAACTTGGTTAACTGCTCTACCACTGTGACCCTCTTGCCCTTTCCACTAATGTTGTTATTTACTGTTGATATTTCTTCAACTGGCTTCATTACATAGTTTTAGTAGCAATTTCAAATATAGTTGTATAAATATGATCTTTGAAAGATCACTCCAGCATAGAACAAATGATTTCTCTTTTACTATTGCCTTGAACTGTGATTTTATAAATGAGCACATGAATATATCTGTAAGCTATCTTGTCACAAAAATTTACTTCATTCTTTATGATTTTTCTATAACAAGTATATGCCACTTATGATAGTGACACACAAGACACTATCACAAAAAATATACACCTATTTGTATAAATCAAAAGCAATGAACCATTTGATGAATTTTCCTTCTAAGTTATGTGATGAACAAGCTAGGCTCAACCCTTGTGGGAGCCACATTTATCCCACATGCTTAAAATTAGATAAAAATATCAATGCTTTTCCTGTATCTGTGCATGAAGCAAACAAGTTAGAAAAAAAGTGTGTACATTTTATATATTTTTGATGACTCCAATGGTTTTTGGGGATACGTAAAATGTACACATGATTTTTTAATGCACATCATGATCAATTTATACATGCATAGGTAAATGATCATGTATGGTATGTAACCTTTCATTGCTTGGAGCATTGCTCTAACAGATTGCTACATCTTAATTAAGGACTCAGGAGTACTAAGGAGCTAGGAAGGACAAGACAACTCAAGTAGCAGTTGGACAAGAAGACACAACAAAACCAGTCATTCTCAGGCAATAACTGGTTACCCTCCTACATGAACACTCCTTTCTTTTCATTTACTTATTCATGTATATGTTTATCTTGATTTACATTGAATAGGCAAAAGTTAAACTCATGGCTTGTGTGAGTCAATGGATATCTCTACATTCAATAAATATTACTTTTTCAGAAAAGATTTTGTAAAATCTTTCCTATGTTTCATGCATCTGTATAAATGCAATGATTTAAGCTTATGCAATCTTTTAAGTTATTTCATTTGTACACATGAATGCAATGTATGAGAGATAAAAATGTACCATCCTCTTTTAAATATCATGTATGGGCTCTACCTGAGCCATAGGTGAAAATCTGGTAACAAGTTCTAGATAAGCACTTGAGAATTTCATCATGTCACCTCTAAACAAAGCATATATTTTATTCAATTATTCTAACAATCCAAACAAATTGTATTGCATCATCACACTCTTCTTCTCGTGAGGTTTATTTATTTCTTTTTGATCGAATATGGTGTCATTGAGTCTTCAATTCCACTATGAAGTAATTCATTAAAAAATGATATTTTTATTCCCAATTTCCTTCTAATTGACTACTTTTGAATCTTTTATACTTCTCTCCATTTTATTTTACTACTAGTAACCCAAAAAAAATATGCATACTAAAACTTTAATTTACAAAATTATGCACTAAATAGTAATTATATAAAGTATCAATATTAAACATTTTTTTTCCTTAAAAAATATGCGATACCCAAAGTTATCAACTACCTTTGTTAAACAATATTTTTTAATATAGTATTAGTAATTAAAGGCATGGGTAAGAACTCTTTAAAAAATCTGCCTTGTATTTGTATGCATATGTATCTTAAGATAATTAAATAATAATAAATTAATTCATTGAATAACCTAGACAAAAAACTAAAATATACATGCGCATCAAGGCCTAATAAATATAAAAATAAAATAGAGATAAAATTATCTCATACCTTAAATTTTGGTGCGAAACTATTATTGTGAGGAAAAAAGTTTATTTAAAGAATAAATTTAATTTATATTTTTCAGTTATCATTTTTAAAGAATAAATTTATATACAAATTGTATTTGTTGAAAATTAATTTACTATATTCCTAACATTTTTAAATAAAATCAATTTTCCATAACTATTGTAACTATAATTATTAAATATTACATATTAATAAAAAAAGAGTTATTGATCATTAGTTGTTTAAAATTAAAATTAATGGATAGATTGTAACTAATTAGATTCATTGAAAATGGCCTACAGTTTTATATTTTACATTTACATCAGTCAATTTTCAACTACTAGTTTTTAATGTGGAGATGCACAGATCGATCTCTCCTATTTCTCAGAAAGGTTCATAATCTCCTGCCCATAGCCAATGAGATATGAATGAAACTCACGTTGCTTTCTATTGACTAATTAACACGCATTCCGTTCCTTGACTCAATCAAATAATTGTAAATATTGTGTCTTTTTTGTATTTCAAATCCCACTCCACATAAAAAATCTTCCCGCTTCTCGCCTGCTTCTTAGCCTTTTGCGGTGCACCCCTATCGACTGATTGTTGCATTAATGTGCATGCAACTGCTAGTATTTAAAAGTATCTTAAAAAAGGATGAATTAACATAGCATTTCTAGTAAGAACAATAAGGATTTCAGATGGCTTTGTGTGGGAAATAGAGCAGAGCAAGGTTTCTGAAATCTTCTATAGGAGAGGATGAGGGCGATGTAGAAGCAAATGACAATGATGACCCTTGATGGTGTTTTGGCATCCCTCTCTTGGTTTTAGTTTGGCTGGGTGTGTGGGGATGAATCTCCTATCCTCTCTATATCCTTGCTTGTATGGTTTCTATTGTGGCTCTACCACGTGCTTTGGTGCTAGTTCTCACCTATATATGGACTTTCTGCGTGCCTCAGCTGGGTTTGAGTCTTGTTCTTCTTATGTGGTTGTTTTTTGGGTAATGGACCTCCCTCTTGGCCTATCCTATCTCCATGGTGTGGTTGTCCAGATGCTTCTGGCTTGGTTTCCTTGTTGTATTTTGGCCTTGTTTTGCTTGCTGACCCTAGGAGCTAGTTAGGGGAGTTTTCGGTTTGAGTAAAGTGCTATCTTTAGTAGCTTATTTTTTTCCTTGTGCCATCTTATTTGCAGAATATTTGGAGGTTGTTTTTCCTCTATTTTTTAGTTGTTTATGTTTTCTTCTGATAGGGATGGTCTCATCCCCTATCATAATTTTTGCTGGACCCTTTTCTCTCATTTTGGTCCTTGCTTCGTGTCTCTGCAATGTGGTCTTGGGAGAAGGGTTTCTTGCATTGATGCTCTACTTGTCTCTATTAGCTTTGAGCTCTCTATTCTCTTTCTCTTTTATTTTACTTGAGCTCTTTGGTCTTTTTTATTCTTACAACCCCTCTTTCATCTTCCTCATGTTGCGGTGATCATTGGTAAAGGTGTGGTTTGTGGGTTTATGGGATGTTGCTCTCTTTCGATTAAGTTGGGTTTGTTGTGCTCATGTGCTTTGACACTGCTCTTATTTTGTTCTAATGTTAGCATGATGATTGTGGGTCCTCTTTGCAGGTATTTCAAGAGTTGGAGGGGGCTTTTCCCTATTTTGAAGTTTCTAGTTTCTCGCTATGATGTTATCAAGCATGACATGTTTGGTGATTATTTGGTTTACAATAGTTTTGGTCATTGTTCTGCTCCCCTAACTTGGGTGGTTAGGGGTTTTTTGATCCGTTGGACCTCTTTCATTGTGGAGGTGGTTGTTTTGGATCTTATTGTAACTATTCCTAATGTTTTCTAGGAGATTCTTAACTTGTTGGTTTTAGTTTCAAACTTATTCTATTTGAAGGCTCTGGCCTTGGAGTTCTTGTTGCCTATGGTTGCTATGGTTACCCTCTCTTTTAGAGTGTTGGATTTATTATCGTCTCTATAGATTATGTCTCCTATTGAGGTGGAGACCTCTCCTATGGAGGTGGAGGTAGGTTCTGAGAGTGTAGTGGGTTGCTTATGCTTCTTCAAGAGGTATTCTCCCTTGCAAATCCTAGTGATATGGAGGCCACTCCTATAGAGGTGGAGGTTAGGTATGTAGGCAAGTCCTTGATATTATGGACAAGGTTATTATGGTGAAATCTCCTATAGAGGTGGAGCGGCTAGTCGGATGATGGGGTCTCATTGCTCCTTCAGTGTTATTGTGGTGTATGGCCCTGAATTTTGGTTCTGTAAGTGACATATTGGTTACAACTTGTGTTGTTGCTTTGTGGGTGGCATGTTCTCCTATTTTTCTAGCTGTGAGGCCTTTCTTGATTATAGTTTGGGTTTCATGTCCCTTTAAAACTTGCATTTTTTTTTTTGAGGGTTGGTTTGTCTTGTCCACCCTCAAGGTGGTTGCTATTGTAGGCTGTTGTTTTGTAGCTTGTTGTTGTTTGGTTGTTGCTAGTCGCAATTTTGTGGGTGGCCTTTAGGCCTATTTTTTTTGGCTTGAACCTATTCCACTATTAAGGTTTGGTTATTCTTTTGGCCTTGAGGCATTTTTCTTGGTGTTGTATAGGGTCAAACCAGGATTTAAACCTTCTTTCTTAATAAAAACATATTATTTCTAGTTATATATTTCCTATAGTAATTTTCTAAGTTCTCTTCAAGATTTTCCCTTATATTTGATTTAAGAATTTTAATGCACTAAAAACCATCTCATCCCCACTAGCCTCAATATCATGGTTTGACATTGATTAATAGGTTTTAAATATTCTGATATTCTAATATTGTATTATGTAATATTATTTTCTAACTTAATGTTTCTAAATATTTCTTATCAATCCATCTTGGACAAGAATCTCAATGAATTGAAATGATCTCACTTTTTTTTTCTAAAATAATTTTATTGTCAGATATAAATCTCTAGTTAGCAATGCATTTTTATTAGGCATGCCAATAAATATTGGGGAGTCTCAATTTTTGATAAAGTTTGGAAAAATACATTTAATTCTATTTGGCATAATGTGAAGGATCCTAAGAAGGCCTATTTCAAATGGCTTGTTCTTATTCATAAAGTTTCATTTAAAATTAACCACAATGGTGTGGATATTTGCAATATTTGTAGAACACTAGAATCTGTGATGCATATATTTTTTGGTTGCTTTTAAGCAAAGGAAATTTTTATGATGTTCTATAATGATCTAATGATTTGGGATAAAGATGGTAGGATTAATTATAAATATGTGCTAATTACTAATTGTAAACTGAATAATGAATGTGAATTATATTGGGATTTCCTCTCTAATGAATTTTGTGGCACATTTGGAAGCCAAGGAGTGAGGATAAATTTAAGGGTAGTAAGAGGGTACTTACTGAGACTTAAAAAGATTCACATTTCTCAATGTTGTTTAGCAGGTCATAATTACTATGGAGATCTCAATGTCCAAGATCATGTAGCTAATTAGAGATGGTATAGTCATATTTAACAAAGGGGATGTGATATCTGGGAACACATGGTACCACAAACATGACGACTTGGATTTTTTTTAAAAATTATTAAGAGAATTCAAAAGGGTATTCAATGAAATGGTAGGAGGGAAACCAAAGGAGCCCAAAATATTCCACCATGATAGGCTTCATGTGAATGAGGGAAATGATACAATGATTGAGGAGGTTAGGTACAATGATTTCATCTTTGATAGAGAATCTGGGTGGGAGGATCTTGAAGAATGCAACCAAAATTGGAATGGTTAACTTCATATACTTTTACTACACTTTGTTCTAGCATGCAACTATAGACTATCTTTTTTTGTATAACGTTGTATTCTATGTACATCTATATAAAGCGTTGGTGTTATATATTCTATAATTTTATATATAGAACATTCATATAATGTAAATACTTATGCATCTTGTAACTACTACTTTTTTAAGCTTAAACTATATTATCAAATGAAATCCATGTTTTTGATATATACTTACTAATACAAAAATATAATGAAATTCCAAAAAACTGTATAGAAGCTTTATTTAAATTGAGCATTGGAAAAATAATAAAATGTTAGTTCTTAAGTAGAATTTAAAAATGTGAATTAGTATATTTCTTATTTTATTCATGCATTGTATCACTATGTCTAGTTGGTAGACAAATAAATTTATAGTGAAGAGTAATTCGAAGCTTGAAATACATTAAACATACTTATTAAATTACTTAAGTTTTATAATTAATTTTTTCATGCTAACTATGAAGCTCATTTTTCTTTATTTTATTTTGTTTGCATACTTCCACTTAGTTACATATTATAAAACCCACTAGCTGTTTTTATGTTGATCATATTAGATACATACTACTATTATTTGAATAATTAGAAAACCCTTTACATTCACATGTGTACTTTTAAATTTAAAAATCCCTTAAAAAGGGATCATTTAAAATATCATATCTAGTTATATATTTCCTCAAGTAATTTTCTAGGTCCTTGTAAAGTTTGTTTCTTATATTTGATTTAAGAATTATAATGCACTAAAAGCCATTGCATCTCATACTAGCCTCAATATCATGGTTTGACATTGATTAATAGGTTTTAAATATTATAATATAAAATTAGGTAATATTGTGTTCTAACTTAATGTTTCCAAATATTTCTTATCAATCCATCTTGGAAGGGAATCTCCATGAATTTAAATGACCAGATATTTATTTTTTCTAAACTAATTTTATTACTAGATATATGCTTAAATTTATTCATAATTATTAGCATATGTTATCCATTGAATTATCGACCTCTATAGAACTATTTGGTTAAGATATTCACCTTCTTATCACATAGTTGAGAATTATTTTAGTATTAAGGATATATGGAAGACATAAATTGAAGTTTTTCATTTCAAACAAATCACTCTTTAATCTTTGAAGAAACATATCATGTAATATTCTTATATTAGTTATAGATTTAATAATATTTTAGAAATTCCCTTGTAATTATTATTATTTTGGTAGTGCACTTGGCTCATATCCTTATACTAAAACATGTAATTTGTTTCTTATATTGAATCATAAAGACACTACTATTTTTATATTTTTAATTAAGTGTCTTGAACTATTAAAATTTGGACCTATTACCAGAACTCCTTAGATAGATAAGGATTATTGAGGGAAATGTAGATTAATTTAAATAAATTTGTATATATTTTAAAATATAAACATGATCTTTTCTTGAAATTATTTTACAAGAATTTTGATTTCCTATAGCTTGAAAAGAACACCACATAGTATTATGTGTTTATTTTTACTCAGAATAAATAAAATTTAAAAGGTTTATTTGTTACGAGGTGATGTTTATACATTAATCTAATAAATTATATATTATTCCCTCAAAATATTATTGAATTTGAAAAAACTATTTTGAACTTCAATAATAATATAAGAAGACCTCATATATTAAATCTTTAAATTAAAAAAATTAAAATATTGATCATAGTTTTGAAAGATAAATTCATTTTTTGGGCCATGTAGTGAATAATAATCATTTATAGTAAACATGTTTTAAACTTTATATTCATATTTATTATATGAGATTGCATTTTTAAAGTTCCATCTATCTGTACATACATCCACTATTTGATAGTTATATTGTTGTCCATCTCTCCAACTTCTTTCAAATATTTCTGATTGTTTCAAATACATTTTAAGATGTTTTGTACTCCTTGATTTTTGAATAAAGGGTAAATTAGGTTATATGGAATTATTTTCTACAATAAAAGCATGCATACATATCCAAAATGTATCTATTATTGCACATCTTCATCTAAATATAATGTGATAAAATTTTATTGTTCTATTTTTTATTATTAATATCAATTTTTTTCCTCATCAAGATAAATTTCATTTTCTCAACCACTATTTATTGCCAAATGTGTGCTTTGAAAGTTAGGACTGCCTATAAAAGACTAAAAATATTATATTCGAGGTAGTCTATCCTAGGAGACCCTCTAATTGTAATACCCCTCTGTTTTGCTTCTTGTTCAAGTTGCTTTATGCTATGTTTGGTTGTAGTTACTTTGATACTGGATACATTTTGTTATGATGTTTTGATCGCTACTATTGAGCGACAACTATTATTGTGGGATGTAGTTATCTGATTATTGTTTCACATGCATTATGGATCAATGATGTTGTAGAGTTAACATGAGATGTTATTATGAGATTATTGAAATTATGATGGAAGTGTCAGTTTTGATGAGTGTATTGGTGAAGAAGATGGGTTCACATCACTCACTTGCGAGCGCCCTACGAATCCGTAACTCCTTCTTCACGGTGTGTATTATATGCTGGATATATTGTATGATGTTGTTTACTTGGTTGCAGGATTGCAGGTACATGACATCGACTTCACCTGGTTTCATAGGTTTGAGCGTGTCGATCCAACAGTTAAGTTGAACGGGAGATAGTAGCTAGGTAACATGTGTCAAGTTTACACCCTAACCTTAGTGTGTTGTCAGTTGTGTGTGTCGAGTCATTGTCTGTCTTGCTTTAATGTTATTTAATTCTGAAGGATTCTTGATTGGAAATAGATATTTAAAATAATTGCATTTAAATCATGTTGATGGTTATTTAATTTAAATAATGCAATATGGATAAAAGTTTATATTTAAATTAATTAATTTAATTAATTAAATTTAATCCAAAGGGGTTGAATTTAGTTATTAAATAATTAAATTAATTAATTAAACGTGATGCAAGAGAATGAAAGGAAATAGAAGAATTAAAATTAATTTTGGAATTTAATTTCAACATGTGGGAATTAAATTAGAAATTGAAATTAAATGTTTACTTGGGAAATGAGTTTCAACTTTGGAAATTAATATATTATTTGAAATTGCATTTTAAATTGAAAGTGGGTTTTTGAAAATTGAAATTGAAATTGAAATTAAAATTGAAATTGAAATTTGAAATTGAAATTGAAATTGAAATTGAAATTGAAATATCTAATTTGCATGTAATGTGAATTAGGGTTGTATTATGTATTTTTGTTTTATAATGAATGCATGTTTTAATTTTAGGGGAGAAAGTTTTTAGAAAAAAATATTTTTACAGCAGAGAAGAAATTTTGGAAAAATTTGCACAAAGAAGGGTTTGAAGAAAGTTTTGATTGTAGAATTGATTGAAGGAAAGATTGTTTGCATTTGTTGGGTTTTGGATTGGATTCACTGGAGGATTGAAGAAAATTCAGGAAATCTTTGGAGGAGGCTTGCATCAGAAATTCATCTCTTCTTGTAGCTTCTTGTACCAGGTTTTCCTCTTTGTGTTTTATTGTTCTTGATTATTTTTTTTAAAATAGTAGTGATTAAAGATTTGTTTGTTAAATCTGTTTTAGAAAACAAATTTGATATTAGAAGAAAAGAATTAAATAAATTTACAGCCTTTGCTTGTGAAAATTCTTGAGTGAAAATTGTGAAAACCTCAGTTGAATTTAAATTATTTGGGGAAATCGATTATGTTGTTATTGAAATCAAACATAGAGATTGAACAATGCATTTATAATGTTTTTAGAAAATGAAACCCTCTATTTATTATTAAAAATCGGATTTTAAAATCCGCAGGGTAGTTATATTTTTCATGGTAAAATGGTCTGGTTGCGTCACATATAACTCCACTTACACAAACTGGGTTGTCAGGAAATTTAAAGGGTTTCTGCACCTTGAAATTTTCTTATCCCTGTCAAAAAATCGCAAATACTCAGATCGTAGTTTTTGAGTTATGCTTGAAACACAAGACTGCTGTTAAGTTATTTTCCCATGGCTGCTTTGATAAAAAAATAATAATAAATTGATATTTATAAATATTAATATTTTATGTATTGTTATTATAATATTAAAGTATTATATTTATTTATATTATTTTAAATAAAATTTGTATATTAAATTAGTGGAATTAAAATTATAAACATATGGAGAAATTATTGTTTATTTTAAAATGGCATGTTAAAGTTTAATTGAAGGAGTTAAATATTTGATTTAAAGAATGAATAATTTAAAATTTAATTGTGGAATTTAAATTCATGTGTAAAAGGTCCAATTATTAATTTGATTTAATTGGAAAAATATATATATGATATTGGGTTATAGTCCAAATATTGATCTTATTTTAACACAATAAGTTATGGAAGAGACCAAATGTTAATTTGATTAATTTTATAATGATTTAATTTGCAAGGGCAATTGGTTTTTAATTTAAAGCAAAATGTTTTGAGTTATAGTTGAAAATACTTATTTTATTAAGAACAATTAGAGAATAAAATATTAGTGTAATTTCTCCCCTATTTGAAAAGATGAATTCTTAATTCAGTTTTATCGATATAATGAATTACGTAATGAAATGAGAAATGGATTTAGAGTATCCAAATGTAGTTTCTTCTATTGCCTTCAATGATTATGTCTTTCGTGCTTATGCTTTGAGAATGGGTTGAATACCTGTTAGTTTATAAGTCTTCCAGATGGTCTGTCGTTTGTGAGGGTTGTCATTGTGATGTCAACCTGTTGTGAATTCTCTTGGTAGTGCATGGGATCGTGTTGTTTTAAAAGTAAATTCAGGAATTGATTATTATGAAGAGACAATTAATTATTTTAATTTAATCATTTTCTATTTGAACAATTTATTTGTTGAGAATGTATATTTTATGGTTTGAATAAATGGATGTATGTAATAAGAGTTTGGAAATAGAAACTTTTAGATGAGATTAACATAGAGTGTTGTTGGAAAACTAGAAGAAATATAAGGTTTGGGTTAGGAAATTGAAAATAATTATTGTAGAAGATTTATGTTAATTTTAAAGGAAAACAATGGATTCGACTTAAATTATTTGAACTAGTCTATCCTTTATTATAAAGGCACTTATTTAGTTTTTTTCAATTAATTTTGAAAGGGCAATAGTTGTTATGTTTTATTTCCATAGAGCAAATTAATCGTTGTGATTGGAATATTAAAGAATCTATATAATTGAGTTTATTAATATATATGTTTGGTGTATATATAATATGGAGCATATAAAAATATGTTAAGGGTAAATTCATTATCGTATTTCATTTTAATAAGATGTATGCAATATATTATTGAATAGAGATTTAAAATCGATTGATTAGTGTATATGGGTAAATGGGTAGAGAAACGATATTTTATTACATTAAAGTGATTGCATGTTCTAAAGAGGAAATTGAATGAAATGTAAGATTTGGTTAGGAAATGGAAAGAGTTTACTTGCATGGATTTGTGTCGATTTTAAAGTAAATTAAGAAGTTGTTTATATTGATGAGACAAATAGTTATTTTAGTTTATTATATTTCAATTAGAGCAATTAATTTATTGTGAATGAAATATGAAAGAGATATGGATTTAGTATATCCAAAAATAGTAATTTTCTCGTGATTGTTTTAAATGTTTTAGTTTCTCTATACTTCGTAAAGGGATGTAAGTTTAAATTGTTTGAGACTTCCTATAATAGAAATAAAAATATGGGTATATGATTATTTGAGTTAACCCTGTAAGTGTGTCTTTGACCTTGTTAACGTTACCTATTGAATGAATATGGATTTAGGAAATCCAAATATTAGATTTGATTAATGAATTGAATGCTTTTGTTACCATGTCGTCAAGTTGCATTGTGGATTTTAGGATTTAGTGTTAGTCCTAAATTATAAGTCTTCCAGAAGAACTTAGAAGATAAGAGTGGTTGAATCTTTATGCCATCTTGTTGTTTCCTTGGGTAGTGCATGGCGTCTTTCAGTTTACTCAGTTTCCTTGAACGGGGATGTTTTGTACCTCCTGTGAAAGGAGTGGACTATGTGATTGTTGCCTCCAAGATGTTTGGAGTGAGTTCTATCTTTTGTTTCCTCATTGTTTTGGAGTGGATTATGATGCCTAGTTGATATGCACTTGTGTTTCCCTTGGTGGATTGTTTTGGTGTGTGTTGTCGAATAGAAGAGTGACTTCTGTTAGGGGCCGAAGCCCAAAGTGGTAAACCGAGTAACCTTCAAAAGTGAGTTAATCAAGTGATAATTAAATTAATGTACTTAGATGATTAGGATGCAGTTCACACTAATCAAGATAATTTAATCCTCACTCATAGACACAAGGGCTCGTTTAGACTTGGGATGAGTGAGCAGGCCTGGAATGGCATAGTCATTTATCTTGTCAGTACGAGAGGTATTTGATGCCGCATGAGTGAGTATGAGTGCTGGGATTCGGTTGAGGCCACCAGGATTATCGGAGCCTATGAAGGATGCCCAGAGGAGATCTCATGACTACTATGCGATGACACTCTATCTAGGACAACTATTGTTAATTATTTTGTGTATGGTTCTCTGAACATACTTGATTATTATTATGTCTGGAAGAAATGTGACCTATGTCAGTGATGTTTGATTTGTACTTGTGTTGTACTTGAGTTGAACTGAATTTGTACTTATTGATGGCATTTATTTGGTTATGTCAGTTTGAGTCAGTGTGAGTCTACCTTTGGTTAGTGGATTGTAGATCTTTATCCATGTTACTTTGTTACTATCTCCTAGCATGGGGGGTGGGCCTTCGGGTACCACTTGGTTGGGTGGAACATGCACCAAAACCGTTGGGTCCCCATTGATCTTCAGTACTTGGTGGTGAGACATCCAGATGGACGGCTCGAGTTCTTGTGTTATTCTTGCTTTGTAATTTTTTCAGTTTGTATAAGTTATTTTATCCCTCTTATGTTTATGAGGCGGAATTTTGTAATTGTAACCTTATGTACTATTGCCTCATTCTGGGAATGAGTGATGTAACTATTGGATTAAGATAATGTTTATGAGATTGTATCTTGGTTGATTATCTTATTATGTTATGTGGTATTCTTACGATGTATGAAGTTTATTTCATAAAGTTCATAAGGCTATGGTTTTATGTAATGTGTATGTGTGAGTTTAGGTAATCCTAACCTTATAGCCTTAGAGGTTGTTGTTAATTATTAAGTGAATGTGTATGTTAAATGCACTTTATAAAAAAAAATTGGTTCGCTTATGACATTAATTGCAACTTCCTTTAAGGTCACTTGGCGGGGCATTACACTAATGAATATATGAAAATAAATAATCAACTTAGTAATGTTTTATAATTATGTTGCTTACACAATATTTTAAAATTAAGCTTAAATTATACCTCCACATGAAACAAGCTTCACCTCTTTTTGAATATTCTCATTTTATTTCAAGATCTACTTAAAATAATAATCTAACTACCTTTTATAATCAAATTATTTACCATTTTAGAATAAACCATCTCCATACCTCTTATTAAAGCCTTCCCACTCAAAATAATTGTTACTTTTGTTTAAAATGACTATACACAAGACCGCCTTTAAAATTCTTTAAATCAAAACCAATTCAAATTATAAATCCAAATGCATCATCAAAGTTCAATTTTACATATTTTTCTTAATTTGACTTTTTTTTGTCTAATAATGTAGTGTCAAACATTAATATTATTCAACATTAAAGAACTCATTTTTGTTAATTAGTCAAGCAAGAAAACTACAACACTTAATTTTAGAAGGTGTGTGTCCTAGGTTAGTGACCTAGGACCCATTCGACACATGGCGAATGAGTCCTCACTAGGTTCTAGGACCCTATTTTTACATGAAATTCCACCTTATTTGAAGTTTTTCATATGTAAGTGACCTAGGAACCATTCACAACATGGAAAATGGTTCCTCACTTAGACCTAGGAACCCTCTTTGAAATATATTTTTGTCAGAATTTTAATGATTTTAAATCCAAGATTCGATGTCAGATTGTGATATTTGAATTTTGAGAATTAATGATAAGATATGTATAAATACAAGGCTATTTCACTTAGTTTCACCTAGTAAATGTTGATTCAAGCATCCTAAGATTTCACAAGAGAATTTATAGAGAATTCAAGAGTATTTTCTAAGGCATTCAAGGGTAGATTATTGAAGATTATTGTAACAATCAAGATCCATTTCATCATGTCAAAAGCATAATGCATCATGCATGTTGTTTGAGCTAATGTATTGATATAGCATTTTCAAGATCTATCAAGCATATTCAAGGGATATTTTAATATCAAATTTCATGATCAAGATTTACATTCATTGAGGCCACTTCATGCTAGAATGCAAATTTGTATCCCAAGGTTTCAATTGAGGATATGCGATTTGTGACATTGTATTTGTTCATTCATCATTTCTTTCATGCATTGTTTCGAATCAAGGTTTAATTACCAAAATGAGGTTTGACAAAGAAAACCCTTAAATTCCCTAACAAACAACATTTTTCTCTCCTTTGATGTGTGATTGCAGGTTTTGAGTTGAAGATCATTTGGAGAGAAAAATTGAAAAAGTTGTCAAAGTTTTCAAAGACACAAAAAAAGTTATAAAATCATGGAAACTGAGCTACAAGATTTATTTCTTGATTTCCAAGAGTTCCTGACTAGAATATGGAAGTGCAGATTGAGAGGAACAAAACCCAAAAAATGATTTTCCAATGCCCTAGTGAGGGCCCATTTGCCATAGGGCGAATGAGTCCTCAGTGAGGTTTGAAAAAACATTTTTTGTAACAAGTACAAAAAATTTAACTCTCTCCAGATCTTCCTTTTGATGTTTATTTGGGTCTAATTTGATTTATGTTACTCATTTATACATTATAGCTTACATATTGAATGAAATATAGATAAGTAGATACATTGTTCATCAATTCATTTTGGTGCACCTACTTTTTCTATGTTTTAGTGGCAATACTAACTTTTTTTTCTGTAGATTCCCATTTGGGGACCTTATTTTCACCCCTATTTTTGGGTTGATGCATCTCTCTCTTTTTATTTTTTCATATATGGGAGTGGACCCCTTGTCCACAAACTCTTCCAAATAAAAAAGAAAAGTATTTTGATGTATTTATATTTTATAAATATTAGGAAAAAAATAAACACCCATTGGACCAATTTATCTTAAATTCCTGGTATGTTTTCCCCTTTACCATTTCATTCTATTTTTGAGAATTGAATAGGCCAATTTAAATTACTCTCTAAATAGTGAATTTTTATCATTGACAATATTGATGAAAAACCCAAAGAACTGAACACAACCTCAATATGTTATTTTCTCCACCACATTAGCATCAATGTTAATCATTGGGTTCCATGTATTAAAGAAATAAGTCAACTACCCAACTCTTCTATTACCCATAGAAACTAATTTACCTTAAACTATAAAGATGGTATGGTACGTCATAATTTTTTTAATAAACATTGATTTTGCCTCACCATAAGACAAATGTTACCTTTCCTAGGCTAGCACACAATACTGTGACCCACTTTTTAAGAAAAGGACATTGAATTCAATATTTTCACCAAATTTTCACTTTATGAAACCTATAACAACTAAACCATTACTAATTTGGAGATGATATAAACTAGTGATTTGTGTGTAGATTGCAAATATATTTTTATAAAAATGTCTAGAATTAAATTATGAAATTTTTACATAACTTTTAATAACTTATTTTTATGGTAAACAACATTTTTTAAAAGTGACACTTATGTCGTCACAATTTTTTTTATTGAAATGATAAACTTATAATTTTTTAAATATAGGTTTGTAACATCAATAACTAGTGCATGGATATATTTTCATAATTTTTTGTTGCATATTTTTAAAATATTTTTTAAGACAACATAATTATTGTTTGGAATTAGGTGTATGTTGTCACACATTGTCTTGTATGTATTGAAATGAATCTACTTATTTTTTAGCTGAAACAAGGACATCAATACCTAGTGCACACAATTTTTCATATTTTTTGTCTATTTTTCACACGTGTGGAAAAATATCTTAATGTTTGGTGAAAATATGCATTCACAAGAAATAAAAGATAGATGTTCAAAGTTATACATTTTGGAGAGCTTATAGTAATGGATACATACTTAAGAAACATAATTTCTAAATGACTATATTTGATCCCTTGAAAGATAAATAAAAAATGGGTTTTTGTTAGCATTTTGATAGATATAAAGGATACCCCATAATGGGTATGATTGAAGACTAGAGGGGTTCTATCCAAGGGGGTTTGATCTAAGGGGGTATTATATAGCCCTCTTCTTGATTAAAACCCTTTAGATGGAACCCTTCAAGGCTTAAATAATTATTTTTTCTAAAGAGTATGTGATTTTAGGCAAAAATTAGGATGTCCAAAATTTGGGACCCATTATTGTGGGATCACCCTCCTAGATTTATGAAATAGGATTGAAGTGCTTGGACCTCATATTGCTAAAATTAAAACTTCTTCAACTTTCTCCCTACCTCACATATTCTATGTGCACCGAAGCCCCCTTAAGATTTATAAGACTACTAATTATTGCTATTGAAGGAAAGTGCATTGTTAGTGTAATGACCAAAAATGTACTCCTCTGCATTTTTATATTTGTTTTGTTGCTCCTTGTTAAATTAAGCTTAATATGACCTTGATTTAGTGTTGTAGTGTGTTTAACGCATTCACATTAGGTCTTGGGCCCTTGTAAACTAAATGGACTTAATGGTACCTTATTTTGGGTGCTGTAAAGTGTTGTACCACACTTTCACACTAATATAGGGTTTTATTAATAAATTGGGATTCTTTATGTTTTAATTGGCCTTCTTTTACATCCACAGGCCTTAATTAATGTATCTTTCCAAGGATAATCCTGACATATAAGCCAACATCCAATCATAAACTGCGTGTTTTTGGAATCTTGTATGGCTAGATTTAGTGATCTGGGACTCATATGCCACCTTCAGTGTATGAGTCCCACCTAAGTTTCGGGGACCCGATCCTAATTTCACATCAATCTAAGCCTTTCTTGAAAAATGCATCTTAAAGCCTAGCCTAATGGGACTCATATGCCATAATTGGCGTATGAGTCCTATGTAGCTTAAAATTAAATTAAATTCAAATTCATTGTAGGATTTTATCCTCCTAGATTTGATGTTGACTTGTAGTGTTGTAATTTCATGAAGTTTGGCATAAACAACTATACATGCAAGGTTATTTCACTCATTTTATCCAAAGACTTTCATGAGAGCATTCCTAATAGAAAATTGGTGATTACAAGAGCATTGAAGAGTTTACAAGAGAATTAAAGAGCATGCAAGAGCTGATTATCTAGTGTTTTAGATTATTATTGAAGTATCAAGCATCATGTCAAAGTCATCATGCATCATGTTTTTTTTTGAGCTAACATTTGTGATATAGAGTTTCATGATTCAATCAAGTATTCAATTCAAGATCTATTACATTCAGGAAAGAGTCAAGATCTACATCCATTAGAGCCATCTCATACATGTTTGCAACACTTTATTATTAGGGTTTGGTGAGTTGAAACATATCATTTTGTTCATTGAGCATTCCTTCATTTCATTACAAGGTTTGATTACCAAAACAAGGTTTGACCAAGGAAAACCCATTTCTACTAAAAAAACAACATTTTCCCCTCTCTTTAGTGTGTTATTTGCAAACCTAGGCTAAAAAAATATTGAAGAGAAA
>CM021100.1:341512120-341579047 GCA_007115665.2 Sequoiadendron giganteum | reverse complement strand
ATTTTGATCCCAATCCTCTGAAAAAGACAAACATAGCTGATACACCACTTCTAGCATATGAGTCCTAGTACAGTGAAATTTAAAGTTTTCATGAGTTCCAGACTTGTCTTTGCTAGATTTATGTTCTTGCCTATAAACCCTAATCTAGGACTAAATCGCCCAGACTGGCGTATGAGTCCCACTAGACATTAAATTCAACATTTTTAGCATTCAAGTCTTTAATAAAGTTGCAATAGGATTTTAGGTGCCCCTTTTTGCTTCTTCTACTATCTATTTAGTTTTGCATCCATTTCTAGGTCATTCAGTTAAGTCTTGCATATCATTAGGTTTGACCATTAGGTTTTGCATGTTACTAGTCTTTCCAAGCCCTATCTTGGTGGTGAACCCCTCTTTAGTCATTTTTCATACCCTAGAACATCCCTATTGTAGATCTCTTCCCTTCATTTCATCCCTAGCTTGAGATCTCTAGGGGTCTCTTTGAATGTTATGTTAGCGAAATAGGAGGGTCTCATCTCCCTTGTTGCATCTTCCAAAAAGGTGGAACCGTATTTTCAACATTACAGTTAGTACTTTAAAGTGGTATAAAATCATTATCTACAATACCAAATTCCTTAAGAAAGAGGAAAGGATACATATTGCATTGAATTAACAACAAGATCATGCCAGACCAAGGTTCTAGATCAAATAGAACCTTGCACACTGAAACTTGCCTCACCCAAAATAATGTTTACAAAACCTAATTTCTTAAACAATTACAAAAAATTATTGGAACCAAACACTTTTACATTTGGGATGCTTCTCTTTCTTCACATTCTTGCTACACTAGACTTTGGATAACTCCCTACCAACTAGTAGGAAATATCACACCAATTCCATTTTAATTTTAAATTATACCACTTCAAACAAAATATTCACACATGTTGAATAATTACCATTATGTCTCCACTAATTTCATATTTAATCTCCAATAATGTAAAAAAGAACACATCAAATTGCATTAATATCCTCTAGTACTAAACCATTCCCATCCCTCCTATTAAAGCCTTCCCACTGAAACTCATTGTTACTTTTGTTTAAAATAACTATACACAAGATCACCTTTAAAATTCTTTAAATCAAAACTAACTCAAATTATAAATCCAAATGCATCATCAAAGTTCAATTTTACATATTTTTGTTAATTTAACTTTTTTTTTGTCAAATAATGTAGTGTCAAACATTAATATTATTCAACATTAAAGAAGTCATTTTTGTTAATTAGTCAAGCAAGAAAACTATATAACAAGAGTCAACATATACTACATCATCTAATAGACTTGAAGAAAAGAAGAAATCTCATGAATTCCACAATTTATTCTTGAACATTTTCATATATATGATAGAGAAATATTTACCAATGCCAATTTAATTTTTCCAAACTAATTATATAACAAATACACATCTATTAAATCATATAATTGTCAATCTCTTACAATAAACATTTTAAGTTCAAAAAATCAAGGACAAGATGAAATCTTAGAGATGAGTAAATAATCTGTTATGCAACAGGCGACAATATTATCCAGAAGAGGTCCACAAAACAATTAATCACTTGACCTGACCGAAGCCATGATTGATCAGCTAATACGAATAATGACATAATGTGTCATCTAAATTATTAAACATTATTTCTGTTGCAACGATACAACATTGGCAAATACAGAAGCAACATAAAGCAAATATTATAACCTCATTTACGCTCCTCCCCTCTAGCTGTCTTCATCGCTTTCATCAGATTGTCTACTGCGACCAAGATTTCAGTGACTAAATGGGAGAACGCTGGCTTGTCAGCCGCCGCGTCGATGGTGTCCATCCACGCTTTCTTGCACTGCTCCTGAGTCACGGTAACATTCTTACCGTCTATGTCTGTGTCGTTCATACTCTTGATGGCGGCCATCATTGCCTCCTCATTGCGGAAAGTCACGAAGCCGAACCGGGAGTGATTTACGACCTACACAAATAAGAACTCAAATCATAAGATCCCATAAAGACATTCATCATGAACGGTCTTGAAGACACAAATCCATCTAAGAATTAATAACAACGCAAAATACTTTTATAATCTGAAGAATAAAAGGACGAGTATTTAAACGGCCATTACCTTGTGCTCAACGAGCTCGCCAAACTCCCTGAAAGAGTTAAGAAGGCTGCGATCATCGGTGGTGTGGGCAAGCCCACTCACACGGCAGCGAAACTCATTTTCAGATGAAGACATTTTTAGATAGATACCGCCAAAAAAGCAGATAAGAAAATATGCTGTCTGATCGAACAAAGAAATAAAAGAACCAGAGAACCAACAGAAAGACGCGAAGAGCAGTCAAGATAGCACAAGAAACCCTAAACCATGTGACCTAAGGGGATGGCTTAAAGGGTGTTGAGAGAGTGACTTAAGGGGATGCAAGAGAATGGATTAAGGATAGATATACAAGGATATGGATTAAGGGGTCCTAATAGAATGAATTAAGTGGAATTAATAAAGAGACTTAAAAGGGGATGCAAGAGGATGGATTAATGGTACATAAGAGGATGACTTAAGGGGATATGAAATCAATTATAAACTTTTTATAAAATGACAATGAATTAAATTTAGTTTTATATTTATACTCTCAACTAAATGTATCTACATCTATATATAGTTACCTGCCTGTAGATTCGTAAACCATTGTAATAAGAGTGCATCTTCTCTCTTTTTTGTAAAACATCTAGTATCAAGGGAGACCTGAAACAAAAAATGATATAAAACTTTAATAAGGAAATGAATTTAAAGACAAATATATATATCAATTAAATATATGCATACAACTAGATATACTTACCAATATTTATTTACTCTGTTGTACCATCTGCATCCTCTCTTTTTTGTAATGCATCTATGATTGTCTTATGATCATCCATTGAAAGTGTCCATAAAACTTTATTAGTAGGCTTCCCGTGATATCTAACTAGTTTTATATTGGTTGCCAAAATCAAATGTGAATAATGTATAATCTTCTTGTGTCTTTCATAATCTTCAAATGCAGGCAAGCCATTCTTTCTTATCAAATATTTTCAAAGCCAGGTGCCAAAAACAACAACTGAACTAGTTGGATATTGAAATTTATCATCATCCACTCTAGGATGTACCAACTTATATTTTATCTCAACACATCTAACCAACTGGTATTTCTGTCTCCTCTTCATTCCCCTAGGGTGCAACAACAACATATACATGTCCTACAAAAATAGATAAAAAATTCAATAAAGAGCACAAATTATATTTAATTCATGTATATAAACATGCATGCATATAAAATTCATCACAATAAATAGTGTATCTTCTTGTACAAGATCAGAAACACGATCATAATCATCTGATGCGAACGCTTGATTATCTTCAATTATTGTTCCATATTGAACATGTGTCAATGTAGGTGTTAAGGCTCTTTGTTGCCATTGTTCAACCCATTCCATATTTTCACAAGCCTCCCAATCACCTGCAATAAAAAATTGACAAAATCATGCCAACTCCCTTGTCCATATTGTCCATGTGTTTGCATTCAAACTCTTAAATGAATCCCATTTTGCAAATCCATTAATTGTTTCACAATCTTGTCAAGAACAAATATCATTTTCTTCAACTAACCAAAAAAAGCGGTGAATTATTGAGCTCTCACTTACTCTTGTAGATAATTTGGTATTGCACCAATCTATAATTTCATGTGCATCTCTAAATTTTGCAGCATCCTCAAATTTAAGTTGCTCTCTAGCAAGAGCTCTTTTCACACGTGCACCTGCTCCATTGTGTTCTCCCTTACCATGACCGGCTTCAAAAAAAATCCATATGTGCTGGATATTATTTTCCTTATGAACTCTACATAACCAATAAAACATCCTAGCATTTTTGAATTGACCCGTGCAATTATCTGACCATATGAGATGTTCTAGCAATTGAATTCCTCTTTCTTTTAAATTTTTGTAAAATATATCAAAACAATATTGAACAAACTTAGATGAATGTAATCGATTATCACTTACATAAATATGGTACTCTCTCAAAAAATTTCTATTATCTTCTCTACTATCATCTACATGTCTATAAACAATATGAACAAAAATAGCTACTTGCACTGAATTATAATACTGTGATTGAATTTCTTCTTGTGGAGCAAGAGTATAATTTTTAGAAAAATCAACAACTGACAATATAGTTCCAATTGGGAATGTGTTTTTACATAAACAAAATTGATTATCAAGCCAATGAGCATACTGAGAGTGTTGAACATATTTAGGTACAATCTTATCTTTAAATTCTTTAATAAATGCATGCACAGTATTTTTTTCCATAATTAGCTCACAACGTTTTCCAGTTTTTCCATCTTTTAAAGAATACTCAACATTTTTGAATCTTTTTACATCTACTAATTGTTGTCCAAATTCATTTAAACTACTTTCATGCATACATTCACCTAATAATGAAAAGTTAGCACATCTATCACATTCTCTAGAAATACATGATTTTAAATAAAATAAGTTTCCGTTAGAGGGTTCGCAAAACAAACCTGATATAAAATCTTTGATTCTTTCAGGTGGCATATTAATACCACAAATGTCCTGCATAATTTGGTTAACATGCAAAGTGCATCATATATATCGAAAACTATCATAATAATAACAAAATTGTACATGAGTCTTACAACAACAAGAAATTCATTGCTTAATAATTCTAACATACCAAGGTTTACACTTTTCGAATGATCTTTGACTTATTTTAATATTCAATGGTAAGATTGAAGCATCTAATTTTTTTTTATATAATTCAGTTTGAGTCATATCTAAGAGATGCTTTGGATAAGGTACACGAATTTTGGAACCCACCCTTAATTTTAAGACATCTCTAATGTTAGGTGATAGTCTTGTATTATCATGCCAAAATTTATCTATTAAAGATTTAATTTCATTAGTTAATTTCATGTCTGATATTGGGAGTCTACCACTAAAACTCCAACATTGATTAATTGGATCATTTTCAATATTTTCTCTTCTTTTAGCAGCTCTAGTCAAAGTTTTGGGATTTACTTTTATACATTTACTAATCTTACTTAACATTGTTTTATTTGAAGTTGCTTTATCAACTAAAGCAGTTGTTATTGCACGACGAGCCACATTTTTATCTTTAGATCGACTTTTCTTACCTATAAAATCAATAGCATTAGCAACACTAGAAATGACTTGTTCTACTGAATCATCTTTCTTTTTTGGTTTTACAAAAATACCTAATTTTTTCATCACTTTTCTCATTTTCCACATTCTCATCGATTGCACCATGAGTTGACATTGGAATTCTAATTTTTTTCTATAAATTTTTTTTTTATATATTTTATTTCCATAAGTTCTAATTTGTCTCCAAGAAACTTTACCATGAAGGTTATCTAACACATCTTTTTCAATTGTAAAAAAAACATTTTCACCTTCATCCATACAAGGGGTTTCATTTTCATTCACACAAGGGGTTTCATTTTCATTCACAGAAGGGGTTCCATTTTCATTTTCAAATGTAAAAAATATTTCATTCTCATTTTCATCAATATGAGGGATTTGATTAACATTTGCATTCTCATAAGATATATTTTCATCATTTTTTTTGTTTTTGCATTCTTTCAACCCTAGAATTATTGATATCATCAATGGTGTATCCAACATCATTTAAACAAATAAAATCAATATTATCAAGACTTGGGTTTGAAAAAATACCTGGAGAGATTGTTTGAATAGGTGCATTTTCCATATCATTGAGAGGTGGATTTGAAGACATACCCGAAGTTGTTTGCATAGGTAATATTTCCATATCATTCAAAGTTGAAGTTGAAAACATAGTTGAGTTTGTCTCCATAATTGCATTTTCTTCTATATTCACCATCTCCATATTTGCATCATCTACATTCATTTCATCATTCACGACTTTCTCTTCAACATTCATTGAACTAGATGCTTCCAAATTTTTCATTCAAATGACAAATTCTTTCTCTTCTATCCTTTTGTCTTTTTGCCTCCATATCTTTATTTGCTTGAATTTCTTCGGGTGTGATTGACTTTTTACACTTTTTTCTTTGCCTTTGCTTTGATCCCATGGTTACCAAACCCTTTTTGATGAAAAAACAAATGATTTACTTGAAATCAATTTTCAAATTTTCACCTCCTTCAAATATTCAAATAACACTTTGTACTATGAAGATCCTTTCTTCTTTGAACTTTGAAGTACACAAAAATATCATGAATATATCCAAAAACTCTCTTTTTTGAATCTTCTTGTAAATTATTCTTGTACTTGATTCCACTTCAGAAAATTCAACCTGCACTTGAATTTTCAACCAATTTGCAATAGAATATGCCCTGCACAAGACAAATTTGCAATAAAAAATGCAGAAAATCGAGCTTTCAGGCCGTACTGCAGAAAAAGAATGTTACAGGAAAAATGTGTTGTACCAAAAAATGTCAAATCAGGAAAAATGGATATATCAGAAACGCGTACACGTTCTGAAAAAGAAACGCGTACGTGTTTCATAATGCGTATGCGTTACCTTTACCCAACGGGTCAAAAAATAACGCGTACGCGTTTTGAAACACGTATGCTTTTTGTTTCAATAAAGCGTATGCATTTTAATAACACGTGTGCGTTATTAAAAAATTTGTTTCCCAACCTGCCTCTAGACTTGGTTTTAGGTTCGGGAAAGCTTTGGCAATCTGAGCCTTAGCCTTTGACCTGCAACTAAAAAACTAAGGCAGATTGGAGAAGAATGTTCAACTTTGACAATATGGCTGATGAATTTTTTTTCTGAATCAATCTATCAAATTAAAACCCATTACATAACACGATGTCTAGTTTTTAAATATATAATTTTTATTAGGATTGGATTATATTTTCTATTTTTTAATTAATTTCAAAGCAAACTAGTCCTGAAACTTGAAATATCAGATTTTTTTTGTATTTTAATAACTTTTTTTTGGTTATGTTTTTTGTAAAAAAATTTATATGACATCAATCTTTAGATAATTCTTTACACAATGAAAAAAAAAAGTTTCAATTTTTTTTTAGTTTAGGTCAAATTATGCTGTCCGTACACATTGATTTTTAAAAACAACAATTAAGGCCAATAAAAAAATAAAATAAAATAAAAATATTCAACAAAAAATTACAAAAAAAATTCCTCATCAATCTTCATGTTGTTAGCTCCCTTTCCCCAAAAGGAATTAGCAAAATAATTTTATTTGAGTCAAAAGGTGTTGTCCGTACACGTACATGGTATGGTAAAAAAATAGGAACTTTTAAAATGTGGTTTTTATAGATCCTTATCAAAATTTAATTTCTACAATCTGGGTATTTGAATAATTTACATATTTATAAACTAGATTCAAATTTCTAAATTTCATATTACTGACTTTTTAATAAATTCATTGTGTAACTGCCTCAAATTTTCAGTCCAAGTGTGACAAATTCTGAAAAACAGCAAAAACACTTCCACTTTTTGAGATTTTTGTGGACCCAACTTCTTGCATCAGCCCATATATATGCGATTACTCCTATGTTAATGGGTATAACACCAAAGGTGCATAGAGATAACTACAAACAATAAACAAAGGGTGAGAAAATTACCGGCCTTGACCATATTTTCTGACGAAGGAAATAAGATATAACTGTAATTTCTCCATCCATACAGAGGTATAATCTCTTTGAAGTCTTGAAAATGGGTATAATGTCAAAGATACAAACATATAACAAGGAATAATAAAAAAAGAGAGAAAGACATGAAGAATAAATAAATCACTCTAATACCTCTTATGTAATTTCTCTACTTGTCTTCAATATTTATTACCAAAGAATGTACCTCAAATCTTCTATCAATATGTTTCATGATATTCTTTTTTCCTCACCTATTTTAACTGCAGAGCCATCCACAAAGCTTCATTCCGCACATTGTAAAGACTCTTTAATGACTGAAAATTTCCATACAGTTGCACAAAGATAACTAAAACAATAAACCTAGGGCAAATTTTTTACAACAATCTCTTCTTTTAACTATGATTTGTCCATCCAAAATAGATAGATAATCTGTTTAAAGTCTACAAAATGGGTGTAACGTCAAAGATAGAAACATATAACAAGAAGACATGAACAATAAATTGATCATCTATGCAAAATAACTATTCAAAATGACTTTATTTTCATTCCATGCCTAAGATGTGTATGCAAAAATATGTTTGCGAAACATACACATATATAACAACGAATAGCTAGAAAGGCAAAAAATGTAGCCATGTACGAAATGAGAACCGAGCCAAAGGTGACATTTTTTACTATAGTCTTCTGTGGAATGAAGACCATAATGGCTCTTTCAACAATGTACCTTAATCAATATATTTTCTTACACATTTCGAAGCACATCTCTGTTCAAACCCTACAATGAGAATTCAACCAAAAATAATATATGTGCATGTATGTATATGTGTATATATGTATGTATATGTATATGTATATGTAGATGTCTAACCTCTTTTATTGTAGATCTATATGATTTTTTTATAATGTTGCACGTAGATACAATAGGCTTCCAAAAAAAATAGTTCATTGTACATTGTCTATTTCAAATTGTTTAATGCTCCAACACAATCCAATGCTACTTGTGCTTCTTGAACACTATAAAAAATACATGTAAGTATACAAATTTTCCATTATAAATAGATAGATTCAACAAACCAATTGTAAATATTATTGATTATTTTGAGTTTCAGATTGTTTATATTGATTTTAACCATATACTTGCTGATTTTTTATGGTTCCTTCATAATTTTGCTTGCCCATCCATTAGTCACATACCCTTCTTTTCTATTTACAGGTACTAGGCTAAGGCATCCAAAAGCATCCTAGAATCATGATGCTTGTTTCTTACAAAGTTACTGCACCGAAAAAACACTTTAATGTGATAGATCATATATCAATATACTACATTTTCCTCAACTTTGATATTGTGACATGTATAATGGAACTCCACAAAATTTTCCATGGATGTTTCATAATTTTCTTGCTCGGGGGTTTGGCTAGAGTCCCCGGGGCTCCATGACACCAATATGGTAGGGTAGATAACGAGCGTGGTTTTTGTATTTTGGATTTTAATGCCATATACTTGTTCTTACACAAAATACTGCCAATTAATGTAGTTTGAGATTAGAATTGAGAATCCATATATATTTGGTTTTTTACAATTTACCTTCTTATCTATAGTCTTTACTACAAAATAATGTAGTTTGAATTTAGAATTGGGAAGCCACTTCTCACATACATTCTTTGCCTTGTATCAATCCGTGTCATTATATTTTTTCACCTCATATATTTCAAGCTCTCTATAACAAAGTGTTTATTGCCGTGGTTTAGCTGTTGTGAATTCTCAATTTTTTTTAAACTGTTAGAAACTACAATCATGGCATCAATTTGTGCCTTGGCTTTGGAAAAACATAGTTTATAACAACATATTTCTTATATCATGGGAATTTCTATTATCACTTGGATTTTGCACCCTGTTGAATGTGAAATTCAACAATCTAGTGTAACATGGGAAGACCTCTCGAAGTGTAGGTTTTGATAAATAGAGGTCAACCTTTGGAGAAGGTTGGCTTCCTGGCTTGGATAATATCACCTACGCTACTAATTTTGAAGGATAAGGGAAGAAAGATTGCAGGAAATGAAATGCTAAAATGGAAAACTAGGTGATACACCAAACTAATATGGGCTATGAAATATTCAAGTTGACACACACTTGAATATTGATGATAGATACTATACTGCACAACATGTTACTGCAAGTTAAGCATAATTGTTTCATGAAGAGGTCTGATTTGCATACACTCTTAAGAAGAAAAGGAAACTTTCACAAATTAAAAAGGTTTATATGTAATTTTAAAACATAATTCATAACCTATAAAACCTTAATTTTGTAGAAAAGGCATGATACATGAGACAAAGTTATAGGAAAGAAGGAAAATTTCACTAATAACTCGATCTATCACCTGTTAATGCATAATGCTTGCAAGAAAAAGAAGGAAAAATAAGATCATCAATGGTGTCTAAGGTAAATTCTATATTTCATACTCCAAAATGTTGAGTTACAAGGCACGCTCAATACTGTAGCGAAGGACTGTCAAAGTCACAATCTCCAGAAATTGCATAAGAAGAACTAACTCCAAAAAGAGTGGCCAAAGTGACTAAGTAAGCAAGCTCAAGTTGTTCCACCAAACAAGGAAGCCCCAACCTCCTTGGGTCGGATGCAACCATCATGCCTAAAATCTGGCCCCTAGATCTCATCCACAAAAGCTCTAAAAAGCTGAAATAGTCAAATTTGACCATGTCAAACATGATGAATAATAAAAAATCTCCAATATTCCCTCCAAAGCTCATAAAAGGTAAAAAAACAACCCCCTACATCTTCTCCATGTGTTTGCAAATTAAAAAAACTTCCCTCCATTCATGGCATGTGTTGGCCAACCTCCTTCAAAAGTTGAAGACCTCGTGACTCAGTCATATAAAATATGCTCCTATAGTTTGCATTTAAAAGAAATACTTTAAGTAAAAAGCGATTCATAAAACATCACTTTACTTAAATATTTTACAATGAAAAGTAATGCAAAAAATAAAACGCTTCACCATGTATTCAACATGCCATAAAAAAAAATCATATCTGTTTACCTCCTAATGACTTGGTCAAAACACACAAGTCCCTATTTCTTTGAATTCTTAGAATAATGTTTAAATCAAATGATTTATAAATCATCATTTTATTTTAGGTATATTACAGTATATTAAGCAATGCAAAAGGAAAACCTTCCATGCATCAGGTCATAGGAAATACTTAAAGTCTTGACCAGGAGAATAGTGACAATGCATATATATTTTAAAAACAAATGGAAAAAATTCAATCTCCTATCGACACTTACTAGGGTATGAAACCCTAAACGAAAGAACTCCAAAAGAATGAAAAATAATTCATTTCGCTTTGGAAGCTTCATGAGGAAGCTTAGAGTTGCAGACAGAGAGGGGTTTTGTGAAGCTTTGTGAAAGATTTTTTATGGAGGATCTCCATGGATTATACATAAACTTCCCTGTGATCTTCTCCTGAACAAAAAACTGGTAAGTGTTTGTGTGTTGGTCAAACACAGAAGGTAAGCCGTTGGCACTCTAGTTTTTACTTCTTTATCTGTGCATTTTATGACTCGGCCTTGCACTGCTCCTTACTCATATTATTGTTCCTTTGCGTGTGGCCATTCCTGTTGATTTCTACTTCTCTTGGCTACGGGCTTGAGACCATATTCTCAGGATGGATTTCAATAGATTTTTGAAGGAAAATACACGAGTTTCTTCAGCAGAATGAAGAAAGGTGAGCTATTAAAATGCCTCCATTTTGCCTTTCTCTCTGCTCACACTCAAAGAGTTTTTTAAACAAAAACCATAAGGGTTTCTACCGTTGGTGTTTACAGAGCTCTACTTCTATGATTTCTATGGCCGCCATGAAATTTGCACATTCACTATCATTCTGGGTTATTCTATTTCTATTTTATAGATTTTCAACAAAAAAACCCACAAGGGTTTCCTCATTCGACCTTTACAAAGCTCCTTCTATGTATTTTATATAATTGAGGGTTTGTTTTCTTGAACCTTTCTAAAAAAGAGGGTGGCTTGCTTTTCCACTTTTTGTTGACTTATTTCCCATGGGTATGTTCGCCTTGCTTTATGATACCACATAATATCAACCAATAGTGTTATTAGAACCTTTACCCATGTGAGAAGAAAATGGTTTGCGAAATGATTCAATGCCACTGCATAGTATGGGAATATCCCATAGACTCTTCCATTTTTCCATTCCTTCATAATAAAACCCTCCTCACTAACTTGCAGGACGTGCCTTATTCCAATTATGTCTCTAGCAACTTGGAGGGCTTTGTTGGGTCTCAAAAATGTAGGTTTGAACCACGAGAGGTTGCCAAGCTCTCACAATTTTTTTTTTCCAACGTACAAGGCCAATTAATATAATTGAAACTTATGCTCTTTAGGCTCTGCTAAACCTAGGCGGGTGCACGTATGTGAATAATGCAGATTAGAATATATTTCCTGCTCAAACAATCTATTCACAATGGCAATTGGAAGTGAATAGATAAAATCATCACTACTACTCCTACTGCATAAAAGAAACAATTTAAATATGTTGTTTATTATGAATTTTATCATCTGGGTTGTGATAGATTAGTGCCTTCTATCCACATGGGCAATGGATTCAAAAATCAAAAACTGTACGTGTTTTCCTCTCTGGCTCAATTCAAGTTGCTAGGCACTTTGAAATTCTATGGCTGGCATATAACTTCACTAAATTTATGACTTGCATAAATTGTGCCAAAACACTTTCTTACCAGGTTCTTCTTTAACCATCCAAAAGAAATCCTAAAATCATTGTGACTTATTTACAAGAATTTAATTCTGACTTGCAGACACCAGTTAATTAAATCACACAAAATGGGAATACATTTTGACAAATCAGAAATATACTGATTTAAATGATAAAAGACCTCAAGTTGGAGACAACCAGATGAAAAATGTAAATTATTATATCACAACAACTGAGCATAGAAAGGATTTCACCAATTTAAAATATTTCATCCTTTGATTCTGCTTCAAGAAAGTTTGTCATTGTTTACATTCCCAGTCTTCATTTTCTATCAAAATCTACTTATTGCTCTAACTACCGTCCCCTTCCTTTTTCTGATTTTTCAATACATTTATACAGTATATTTCAAGAGTCATGAATCTTCACTTTCCTATTACAACCACTTGAATTCATTGACATGAATTAAAATATTTAATTGAGTTGCCTTATCGACAAATTAAATATTTTGATATAGTTCAGCTTTTGATTTTCCTTTAATAATTTTCTCACTTGGTCTCCACTCCTTACCGCACTACCGTGGCCTTTATTTCCACCTCCCAAAGTATCACGATCATTGACTTTGACTATATCCGTTCCCATCCACCATACCACCGCGGTCTCCATTTTAACTCCTGGCGGTATGGCAGTAGCTATCTTCACTGTTGCCTTGTTGCTATCTTCCCATCCACCGCGCTACCACGGTCTACTTTTTGACTGGCCGCGGTGTAGTGGTAGCCATTGGATAACCTTGCTAGCCATTTACCGTGCAACTATGGTGACTGTGTTGACTGCATGCGGTGTGGTGATAATGGTTATCTTGACTGTCCCTTACCATTAACACTGTCGCTTCCTTGACCTGGCTGATTGTTTACCACACCACTACGGTCTCTTTTTTGACCGGCTCGGGTATCATGGTAACCACTTACCGACCACCACACTCACTGCCTGCCTCTATTGACTGCTTAGCATGCCATTTAACTCACCACCCACCATGCTACCGTGGTCTATGTTTTGACTACGCGTGGTGTAGTGGTAACTGTTATGTTTGCTACCCCGCTCACTGCTCTCAACCACCATTTCGCTGCTTACCACCCAGCCACCGCACTACCACAGTCACTGTGATGACCTCCAGTGGTACTACGGTAGCCTCTATCCATCGCCAACTCCACTATTGTCTTCGTCCACTACGCCACCGCAGTTTAGTGGTAAGCTCTTATCATGACTGTGCTTAACAGTCATTGCTATATCGTAAGCTAGTTTGCAAAAGGCCGCGGTAATATTTTAAATTTAAATGGGTAAAAGACCTTGGAATTTTAATGAAAATTTTCATTTCTAACAGTGGCTCCTATTGGGGATGAGTGGTTTTGCGAATCACTGTGAGAATCCAGAATATCTCTGGGAGAGCACCAAGCCAAGGATGGAAAAAGAAGGCAATGGAAGATGAAGAGATTAATGAGATGGAAAATGGAAGATGGAGCATGGAGGATGGAAAACCCTATACTACTGTACATGGAAAGAAAACAATGTTTTTAATAAGGGAACTTATGAGATTGTCCATGTACTAGCAAACCTAGACCCTTCAAAATCCTAGACTACTATGCATGGAAAAGAATGTTTAAAGAGGTTTGTTTAAGAATTGTCCATGCACTGACAATCCTTAATACTTTACATCTACTATGGTTTAAAATTCAAACCATAAAGGATGGCCCCAGGCCACCCAAAAGAAAAGCTTGTACTTTCCTCTGTCATAGATTTTATTCTGATTTGAGCTCATCAGGTTTCTTTTGAAACTGTCCATTCCAACAACCCTGTTACATGCACTATCATTGAAAATCTTTAAGAAATTATTGTGTTCATACCACTCTGCAGTTCATCATATGATAAACCTTTATTTCCTTCATCACACAAAGTGTATCTAGATTCAATGAAACTTTCGTAAGTTTTCCCATTATCATATACTATTGAATGATCCTGCAACTGTACTGGGTCTTGAAAATCTGAATGCTTCTCATGGGAATCTAAAAATCCAATCTCATCAACATCTTCTAGAACAATCAAATCAGAACTACCTTCCATTTCTTTTCTATCACCACCTGGTAATGACACATAATTTTGATCCATATAGTCATCCTTATACATACTTCAATCAAAAAATGCTGAACACTCATCATCAATGATATGCAAACCAATATCTTTCTCTTGTAGGAAAAAAATGTTCAAGTCACATACCTCTTCTTGGACATAAATGGATTCTTGATCAGCTTCAAAGATTTCTTCATCATTATGAGAAATGCACATGGAATCAAATGAATCATTACACACAGTACTCTCACTATCAAAGAAAATGTATGCTGGACCCAAAACTTTAGAATTATCTTTATGTGCGCATCTCTAGTATTCAAGAGTTAAAAAATCTGAAACTTGCTCATTGCGGTTTGAACATGTTTCTTCCAAATCTTCTACTATTTCTCCCTCTTCTTGATTTTCATAAGAACTGCAAGAATCACCTTGGTATTGATCATTGTAGTCCTCATCCAAGATGTATGATTGATCCTCCATATCATCACCATCTTCCAAATCTGAGAAATTGTCTTTAGAAATCCCAGTAGCACATGCTTTCTTTGTTTGTTGCACTATTTGATCATCCATGATATCACTATTAGATTTATTGTTGCCAGTATCCATATACCTTGTCCCAAGTATGGAATCAATAAGTTTATTCACTACATCAAAGGCACATTGTTTTGATGACTCTGACCAATAAATTGATTCAGGCTCCGATGCTCTTAAAAATTATGCAACAAATGTGGGTCTTGTAGGCCTATAATGAGGACATAATTGCATATAGATGTTTGTCATCCTATTGTATAGAGATTTTACATCTTCTCCCTTATATCTCTTTATGTCAAAAAATGAATCTAAGGGAGAAAATCCACATTCCAATTCTATGATGGAGTCTTGGCTTTGAGTATGTGCATATTCAGCCTCCTCCTCAAGCTGCTGATTTTGATAGCTTACAAATCTTTGTCTAGGAAGGACAGGATAAATATTCATTTGATGTGATGACTAAGATGCATAAATTTTATGCTGTGAATAAAGCAAATTTCCTTCATTGTCGAAGTTCTCAGGTGGCACTTTTGGTGTCCAAGATCTACTGGTATTTGTGTATTCATTCTCACTATATGATGGCCTACTTGGTGATGTATTTGGAACAAATTTGACTCCCAATTGCAGCAGTTGTTGGTTCAATTGTAGTGTTTTTTGTTTCCATTGTAGTATTTGTTGTTCCAATTCTTTCAACTCTTTTATTGATTGCTGCGTTCTCTCTTCTTTTGCCATCTTGACAAGAAAATTGACCAAGTGTCACTGTTCCATAATATCCATGTATTATTTATCAAATTGAAACAGAGTCACCACCTACTTTTCCCAAAAGTAGGAAAATAAAAAATATTATGATATTGCTTTGGTTTGCCCCAACAGAATCTTCAAAAAAAGAAGAATGTAAAACTTTGTTGACTCTATAAATGGATAGGCTGAAAAAACTTTCTCGAGTATATTCCCCAACAGAGTTGCCAAACTGTTGAGTCTCAAAAATGTGGGTTTGAACCACAAGAGGTTGCCAAGCTCTCACAACATTTCTGGCCAATGTACAAGGCCAATTAATATAATTGAACCTTTTGCTCTTCAGGCTCTACTAAACCTAGGTGGGTGCACCTATGTGACTAATGGAGATTAAAATATATTTCCTGCTCAAACAATCTATTCACAATGGCAATTAGAAGTGAATAGATAAAATCATGACTGCTACTCCTACTGCATAAAAGAAAGAATTTGAATATGTTGTTTATTATGAATTTTATCATCTAGGTTGTGATAGATCAGTGCCTTATATCCACATGGGCAATGGAGTCAAAAATAAAAAATTGTACGTGTTTCCCTCTCTGGCTTAATTCAAGCTGCTAAGCACTTTGAAATTCTATGACTGGCATATAACTTCACTAAATTTATGACTTGCATAAATCAAGTACTGGAATAATTTCTTACCAAGTTCTTCTTTAACCATCCAAAAGAAATCCTAAAATCATTGACTTATTTAAAATAATTTAATTATGACTTACATTTTGACAAATCAGTAATATACTTGATATACTAGTTTAAATGATAAATGACCTCAAGTTGGAGACAACCAGATAAAAAATGTAAATTATTATATCACAACAACTGAGCACAGAAAGGATTTCACCAATTTAAAATATTTCATCCATTGATTGTGCTTCAAGAAAGTTTGTCATTGTTTATATTCCCAGTCTTCATTTTCTGTCAAAATCTACTTACTGCTCTAACTACTGTCCCCTTCCTTTTTCTGATTTTTCAATACATTTATACAGTATATTTCAAGATTCATGACTCTTCACTTTCTTGTTACAACCACTTGAATTCATTGACATGAATTAAAATATTTAATTGAGTTCCCTTATCGAAAAATTAAATATTTTGATATAGTTCAACTTTTGATTTTCCTTTAATACTTTTCCCACTCGGTCTCCACTCCTTATTGTGCTACCGCAACCTTTATTTCCACCTCCCATGGTATCACAGTCATTGAATTTGACTGTATCCATTCTCGTCCACTGTGCTACCGTGATCTCCATTTTAACTCCTGGTGGTATGGCGGTAGCTATCTTCACTGCTGCCTCGCTGTTATCTTCCCATCCACCGTGCTACTGTAGTTTGCTTTCTGACTGGCCATGGTGTAGTGGTAGCTGTTGGTTGACCCTGCTAACTATTTATCACACCACCATGGTGACTATGTTGACCGCGCGCGATGTGGCAGTAACGGTTATCCCGATCGGTTCCTTACCGTTAACACTGCCACTTCCTTGACCTAGCTGACTATTTACAGCACCACCATGGTCTCTTTCCCGACTAGTTGCGGTATCATGGTAATTGCTTACCAACTGCCACACTCACCGCCTGCCTCTGCTGATTGCTTACTGCACCGTTTAACTCATCGGCCACCATACTACCGCGGTCTGTGTTTTGACTGCGCATGGTGTAGCAGTAACTGTTATGTTTTCTCCCCCGCTCACTGCTTTCAACTGCCATTTCGTTGCTTACCACCCAACCACCACACTATTGCAGCTAGTGTGATGACCGCCAGTGGTACCGCTGTAGCCTTTGTCCATCGCCGCCTCCATTGTTGTCTTCATCCACCATGCCACCGTGGTGTGTATTTTGACTGATCATGGTGTAGCGGTAAGCTCTTATCATGACTGTGCTTAACTGTCACCGCTATACCGCGAGCCACTTTGCAAAAAGCCGCGGTAAAGTGATGAAGGCTATGAGGGGTAAACGGTGGTGGTATAAGGTATTTTAACATTTTGAATGGGGGAAAATGATGTTTTCATAAAAAGATAGTGAATATATTAAATTTAAATGGGTAAAAGACCTTGGAATTTCAATAGAAATTTTCGGTTCTAACAGGCTTCACATTTTGTGATTACGGGTTTGCAAGCTTTTGGGGTTTTCCTTTTCCCCAACAAACAGTAATTCCTCATACAGTAAAGAACTAAAATCTCACTAATATTAAATAATTACACTGATATTGAATAATTTCTAAATTACCATACTGCTATAGCATTATTTCCTTGAAATCAGTGAATACATTGTTCGTGCTTATTTCATCAGCCTACTGGTTCCATGTAAATAATATTGTGGTCAAGACTCTCTATAGTACTTCCTTGGTCATTGTCATGTGACAAAATTCTCTCTTAAAAGATTGCCCCATTGACATCTTTGTATTTTGAAACTCAAGTGCTCATATAAGAGGATAAAGTCTCTTATTATTGATATGAATGTAAAACAATCATTGTATGTTATTGTCCTTTAGCACCCTGTAGATGGGCTGTTGCATGACTGTCTTCTTTCATTCACTGTACTTATAACAATACTTAAGCCTTATAACAAATTTTGTTTCTTTGTATAGTGATCTTATTCTTGACACAAGACTTGTCACAAACTCTCATACTTAACCCAGTGGCACTTTTTAGACATATGAATTGTAAAATTATCTTTTCCTTCCTCTCCTAGACTGATGTTATCCTGCCATCAGTATAGTATCCTTTTGATCCATTATCTTCCATGGAAACTAGTAATTCAGAAACCTGGTTAGCTGCTCTACCGCTGTGACCCTCTTGCCCTTGCCACTACTGTTGTTATTTACTATTGATATTTCTTCAACTAGCTTCATTGTAGTTTTAGTAGCAATTTCAAATATAGTTGTATAAATATGATCTTTGAAAGATCACTCCTGCATAGAACAAATAATTTTTCTTTTACTATTGCCTTAAACTATGATTTTATAAATGAGCACATCAATATATCTATAAGCTATCCTGTCACAAAAATTTACTTCATTCTTTAGGATTTTTTTGTAACAAGTATATGCCACTTATGGCAGTGACACACAAGACACTATCACAAAAAATATACACCTATTTGTATAAATCAAAAGAAATGAACCATCTGATGAATTTTCCTTCTAAGCTATGTGATGAACACATTGGGCTCAACCCTTCTGGGAGCCGCATTTATCCCACATGCTTAAAATCAGATAAAAATATCAACAGTTTTCTTGTATTTGCGCATGAAGCAAACAAGTTAGAAAAAAGTGTGTACATTCTAGGTATTTTTGATGACTCCAATGGTTTTTGGGGATACCTAAAATGTACACATTATTTTTTAATGCACATCATGATCAATTTATACATGCATAGGTAAATGATCATGTATGGTATGTAACCTTTCATTGCTTGGAGCACTGCTCTAACACATTGGTACATCTTAATGCAAGAATTAGGAGTACTAAGGAGCTAGGAAGGGCAAGGCAACTCGGGTAATAGTTGGACAAGAAGACACAACAAAAATAGTCATTCTCAGGCAATGACTGGTTACCCTCCTACATGCGCACTCCTTTCTTTTCATTTAATTATTCATGCATATGTTTATCTTGATTTGTATTGAATAGGAAAAATTTAAACTCATGGCTTGTGTGAGTCAATGGACACCTCTACATTCAATAAATATTACTTTTTCAGTTCTTTTTGTAAAATCTTTCCTATGTTTCATGCATCTGTATAAATGCAATGATTTAAGCTTATGTAATCTTTTAAGTTATTTCATTTGTACACATGAATACAATGGATGAGAGATAAAAATGTACCATCCTCTTTTAAATATCATGTATGGGCTCTACCTGATTGAGCCATAGGTGAAAATATGGTAACAAGTTCTAGGTAAGCACTTGAGACTTTCATCATGTCACCTCTAAACAAAGCATATCTTTTATTTAATTATTCTAACAATCCAAAAAAAATTGTATTGCATCATCACACTCTTCTTCTTGTGAGGTTTTTTAATTTCTTTTTGATCGAATATGGTGTCACTAAGTCTTCAATTCCACTATGAAGTAATTCATTAAAAATTGATAAATTTATTCCCAATTTTCTTGTAATTGACTACTTTTGAATCTTTTATACTTCTCTCTATTTTATTTTATTACTAGTAACCCAAAAAAAAAATGCATACTAAAACTTTAATTTACAATATTATGCACTAAATAGTATTTATATAAAGTATCCAATATTAAACAATTTTTTTCCTTCAAAAATATGCAATACCCAAAGTTATCAACTACCTTTGTTAAACAATATTTTTTTAATGTAGTATTAGTAATTAAAGGCATGGGTAATAACTCTTTAAAAATTCTGCCTTGTATTTGTATGCATATGTATCTTAAGATAATTAAATAATAATAAATTAATTCATTGAATAACCTAGACAAAAAACTATAATATACATGTGCATCAAGGGCTAATAAATATAAAACTAAAATAGAGATAAAATTATCTCATACCTTAAATTTTGGCGCAAAACTATTACTGTGAGGAAAAATAAATATTTAAAAAATAAATTTAATTTATATTTTTTTAGTTATCATTTTTAAAGAATAAATTTATTAACAAATTGTATTTGTTGAAAATTAATTTACTATATTCCTAACATTTTTAAATGAAATCAATTTTCCATAACTATTGTAACTATAATTATTAAATATTACATATTAATTAAAAAAAAGTTATTGATCATTAGTTGTTTAAAATTAAAATTAATGGATAGATTGTAACTAATTAGATTAATTGAAAATGGCCTACAGTTTTATATTTTACATTTACATTAGTCAATTTTCAACTACTAGTTTTTAATGTGGAGATGCATAGATCGATCTCTCCTATTTCTCAGAAAGGTTCATAATCTCCCACCCATAGCCAATGAGAAATGAATGAACCTCACGTTGCTTTCTATTGACTAATTAACACGCGTTCCGTTCCTTGACTCAATCAAATAATTGTAAATATTATCGCTTTTTCGTATTTCAAATCCCACTCCACACAAAAAATCTTCCTGCTTCTCGCCTGCTTCATAGCCTTTTGCAGTGCACCCCTATCAACTAATTGTTGCATTACTTTGCATGTGATTGCTAGTAATTAAAAGTCTCTTAAAAATGGATGAATTAACATATAATTTCTAGTAAGATCCCTAAGGATTTCAAATGGCTCTGAGTGGGAAATGGAGCAGAGCAAGGTTTCTGAAATCTTCTATAGGAGAGGATGAGGGTGATGTAGAAGCAGATGAGAATGATGACCCTTGCTGGTGTTTTGGCATCCCCCTCTTGGTTTTCTTTTGGCTGGGTGTGTGGGGACAACTCTCCTAGCCTCTCTCTATCCTTGCTTGTATGGTTTTTGTTGTGGCTCTACCATGTGCTTTGGCACTAGTTCTCGCCTATATATGGACGTTCTGCTTGCCTCAGTTGGGTTTGGGTCTTGTTCTTCTTGTGTGGTTATTTGTTGGGTCATGGACCTCCCTCTTGGCCTATCCTATCTCCATGGGTGGTTGTCCAGATGCTTCTAGCTTGGTTTCCTTGTTGTCTTTTGGCCTTGTTTTTCCTGCTGGCCCTAGGAGCTAGTTAGGGGAGTTTTTGGTTTGACTAAAGTGCTATCTTTAGTAGCTTATTTTTTGCCTTGTGCTATCTTATTTGTAGACTACTTTGAGGTTGTTTGTCCTCTATTTTTTAGTTATTTGTGTTTTCTTCTGATAGGGATGGTCTCATCCCCTATCATAATTGTTGCTCGACCCTTTTCTCTCATTTTGGTCCTTGCTTTGTGTCTCTGCAATGTGGTCTTGGGAGAAGGGTTTCTTGCATTGATTCTCTACTTGTCTCTATTAGCTTTGAGCTCTTTATTCTCTTTCTCTTTTATTTTACTTGAGCTCTTTGGTATCTTTTAGTCCTGCAACCCCTCTTTCATCCTCCTCGTGTTATGGTGATCATTGGTAAAGGTGTGGTTTGTGGGTTTATGGGATGTTGCTCTCTTTTGATTAAGCTGGGTTTGTTCTGCTCATGTGCTTTGGCACTACTCTTCTTTTGTTCTAATGTTAGCATGATGATTGTGGGTCCTGTTTTCAAATATTTCAAGAGTTGGAGGGGGCTTTTCCCTATTTTGAAGTTTCTAGTTTCTCACTATGTTGTTATCAAGCATGACATGTTTTCTAATTATGTAATGCCTCGCCAAGTGACCTTAAAGGAAGTTGCAATGAACGACTTAAGTGAACAATTTTTTTTTAATAAAGTGCAATAACATACACATTCATTTACTAATTAACAACAACCTCTAAGGCTACAAGGTTAGGATTACTTAAACCCACACATACATATTACATATAACCAAAGCATTAAAAACTTTATGAAATAAACATCATACATCGTAAGAATACCACATAACATAATAAGATAATCAACCAAGACACAATCTCATAAACATTAACTTAATCCAATAGTTACATCACTCATTCTTAGAATGAGGCAATAGTACAAAAGTATAACAATTACATAATCTCACCTCATAAAGATAAGAGGGATAAAATAACTTATACAATCTAAAATATTACAATGCAAAAGAATACAATAAGAACCACGAGTTGTCCATCTGGATGTCTCGCCTCCATGAACTGAAGATCAAGGGGGACCCAATGGTTTTGGTGCATGTTCCACCCAACCATGTGGTACCCGAAGGCCCACCCCCCATGCTAGGAGATAGTAACCACATAACATGGTTAAGATACTACTACCTCTAACCAAAGGTAGAATCATAATGACATAACCAAACAAATGAACTAAACAAGTACAACTCAAGTACAACACTAATATCACTGACATAGGTCACATTGCTTCTAGACATAAAATCGACGAAATATGTTCAGAGAACAATACACGTATACAAATACCAATCACCAAGGAAATCTCAAGTGCACACAAATTAGAAAACATAACCACTCCAAACATCTTGGAGGCAACAAACACATAGTCCACTCCTTTCACAGGAGGTACCAAAACATCCCCGTTCATGGAAATCGGGTAAATACTACCAAAACACTATGCACTACCCAAGGAAAAACATTTGGTTGACATAAGGTATCGACAACCCTCATCCTCTAAGATCCTTTGGAAGACTTACAATATTGGACTAGCATGTAATCCCATAACCCAAAACACAACTTGATGACATAACTATGAAAGCATTCAAGTCATTAATCAAATCTAATATTTGGATATCCTAAATCCATACTCATTCAATAGGTAGTGTTGACAAAGTCAAAGACACGATAACTAGATCATCTGAAATAATCATATCCCATATTTCTATTTCCATTTAAACAATTTAAATTTACATTCCTTTACGAATTACAGAGAAACTAGAACATTTAAGGCAATCACGAAAACATTACTATTTTTGGATATACTAAATCCATATCTCTTTCACATTTCATTCACAATAAATTAATTGCTCTAATTGAAATATAATAAATTAAAATAACTATTTGCCTCATCAATATAAACAACCTCTTAATTTGCTTTTAAATCGACACAAATTTATGCAAGTAAACTCTTTTCATTTCCTAACGAAATCTTACATCTCATTCATTTTTCTATTTAGAATATGAAATCACTTTAATATAATAAACTATCGTTTCTCTAACCATTTACCCATATACACTAATCACTCCATTATAAATCTCTATTCAAAATATATTGCATGCACCTTATTAAAATAAAATACGATAATGAATTTACACTTAATATATATATATGTTCCATATTATATAGACACCAAATATATATATTAATAAATTTAATTATATATATTCTTTAATATTCCAATCACAATGATTAAAATGCTCTATGGAAATAAATAAAACATAATAAATATTTGCCTTTTCTAATATATGCATTTCCTAGATTTTACTTTTAATACCACATAAACTATTGCCATTACTATATTCAGTTTCTATCAAAATCTATATCTTTTGAATTCTCTATTCAAAACATCAACATCTTAGTGTATAAAATATATTTTGGCTTAACTATTTAACCATACATTCATATTGTTTCCAGTTAAATCTCATTAATTAAACAAGCATTCAAATATAAATATTTCTACAATTCTTCAATATATATTTAAATATTCTTTCTCCTTAACAATTTATCCATGTTTACACAACTTATCTTTTAAAAATTCCATGCAAAACTAAATTACATGCATCTAAATAAAACCAAAAAAGTATTGAAAATACTCATAATTGGAAACACTCATGTAATATATACATCTCACTATATTCTACAATTATGTTTAATAATTATTTCATTCTCATAATCCAATATGTTCAATTCTTCAAATAAATATTCCCTCTTATATTCTTTATTACATGCAAATCATTATTTAATAATTTATATCAAATTTACAATTTTATCTATAAAGTCAATTGAGCATGTAAACCATAACAAAATTACATATATATAAATAATCTATTTATCCAATTTAATTATATTAAAAGCCACATCAAATATTACTTATATTCTCAAATAAAAATTATTCATGTAATATATTCATTAAATAAATAACCATATATTTATTTTATATAAATTACATTCTTTATAACATTCACTATCTTTTACATGTTATCCTTTTGATATTTTCAAAATGATAAAACTTCTATTATTAATATTCCATGAAATATATATATAAATATACATATATACATTATATATATATTACATCTTGTATATATAAATGTATATATATATATTTAAAATATATTTAATATTAATTATATTTAATATAAATTCCAAATTTCATTTGAAATAATATAAATAAATATAATACTTTAATATTATAAATTATAATATAAAATATTATTAAATAATATTTTAATATTATAATAACAATACATAAAATATTAATATTTATAAATATCAATTTATTATTATTTTATTATCAGAGTAGGCATGGGAAAATAACTTAACAACAGTCTCGTGTTTCAAGCATAACTCAAAAACTACGATCTGGGTATTTACGATGTTTTGACAGGGATAAGAAAATTTTAAGGTGCAAAAACCCTTTAAATTTCCTGACAACCCAGTTTGTGTAAGTGAAGTTATACATGACGCAACCAGACCATTTTACTATGAAAGACTTTTTCTCCCCTAAAATTAAAACATGCATTCCTTATAAAACAAAAATACCTAATACAACCCTAATTCACATTACATACAAATTAGATATTTCAATTTCAATTTTTACAACCCTAATTCACATTGCATGTAAATTAGATATTAATTTCAATTTCAATTTTCGAGAAGCCCACTTTCAATTTAAAATGCAATTTCAAAAAATAAATTAATTTCCAAAGTTAAAACTCATTTCCCAAATAAACATTTAATTACAATTTCTAATTTAATTCCCACAAGATGAAATTAAATTCCAAAATTAATTTTAATTCTTTTACTTCCTTTCATTTTCTTGCATCACGTTTAATTAATTAATTTAATTATTTAATAACTAAATTCAACCCCCCTTGGATTAAATCTAATTAATTAAATAAATTAAATATAATTAATTAATTTAACTATAAACTTTTATCCACATTGCATTATTTAAATTAAATATCCATCAACATGATTTAAATGCAATTATTCTAAATATCCATTTCCAAATCAAGAATCCTTCAGAATTAAATAACATTAAAGCAAGACCGATAATGACTCGACACACTAAGGCTAGGGTGTAAACTTGACACATGTTACCTAGCTACTATCTCCCGTTCAACTTAACCGTTGGATCGACACACTCAAACCTGTGAAACTAGGTGGAGTCGATGTCATGTACCTGCAATCCTGCAACCAAGTAAACAACATCATACAATATATCCAGTATATAATACACACCGTGAAGAAAAAATTACGGATTCGCAGGGCGCTCACAAGTGAGTGATGCGAACTCGTCCTCTTCACCCATACACTCATCAAAATTGACATTTCCATCATAATTCCAATAATCTCATAATAACATTTCATGCTAACTCTACAACATCATTAATCCATAATGCATATGAAACAATAATCAGATAACCACATCCCACAATAATAGTTGTCGCTCAATAGTAGTGATCAAAACATCATAACAAAATGTATCTAGTATCAAAGTAGTTGCAACCAAACATAGCATAAAGCAAACCGAACAAGAAGCAAAACAGAGGGGTATTACATATTATTTGGTTTACAATAGTTTTGGTCATTGTTCTACTCCCTTAACTTGGGTGGTTAGGGGTTTTGTGATCCTTTGGACCTCTTTCATTGTGGAGGTGGTTGTTGTGGCTCTTATTGGAACTATTCCTAATGTTCTCTAGGAGATTCTTAACTTGTTGGTTTTAGTTTCAAACTTATTCTATTTGAAGGCTCCGGCCTTGGAGTTCTTGTTGCCCATGGTTGCTATGGTTACCCTCTCTTTTAGAGTGTTGGATTTCTTACTGTCTTTATAGATTATGTCTCCTATTGAGGTGGAGACCTCTCCTATGGAGGTGGAGGCAGGTTCTGAGAGTGCAGTGGGTTGCTTATGCTTCTTCAAGAGGTCTTCTTCCTTGCAGCTCCTAGTGATATGGAGGCCACTCCTATAGAGGTGGAGGCTAGGTATGCGGGTGAGTCCTTGCTATTATGGACAAGGTTCTTATGGTGACATCTCCTATAGAGGTGGAGTGGCTAGTTGGATGATGGCGTCTCGTTGCTCCTTCAATGTTATTATGGTTTATGGCCCTACAATTTGGTTCTCTGAGTGACATATTGGTTACAACTTGTGTTGTTGCTTTATGGGTGGCATGTTGTCCTATTTTGCTAGTTGTGAGGCCTTTCTTGATTATATTTTGGGTTTCATGTCCCTTTAAAACTTGCATGTTTTGTTTTTGAGGGTTGGTTTGTCTTGTCCACCCTTGGGGTGGTTGCTATTGTAGGCTGTTGTTTTTTAGCTTGTTGTTGTTTGGTTGTTGCTAGTCACAACTTTGTGGGTGGCCTTTAGGTCTATTTTGTTGGCTTGAGCCTATTCCACTATTAAGGTTTGGTTATTCTTTTGGCTCTGAGGCATTTTTCTTGGTGTTGTATAGGGTCAAGCCCCTTTAAACCTTCTTTCTTAATAAAAAAATATTATTTCTAGTTATATATTTCCTATAGTAATTTTCTAAGTTCTCTTCAAGGTTTTCCCTTATATTTGATTTAGGAATTTTAATGCACTAAAAACCATCTCATCCACACTAGCCTCAATATCATGGTTTGACATTGATTAATAAGTTTTAAATATTCTAATATTGCATTATGTAATATTATTTTCTAACTTAATGTTTCTAAATATTTCTTATCAATCCATCTTGGACAAGAATCTCAATGAATTGAAATTATCTCACTTTTTTTTCTAAAATAATTTTATTATCAGATATAAATCTCTTGTTAGCAATGCATTTTTTATTAGGCATGCCAATAAATATTGGGGAGTCCCAATTTTTGATAAATTTTTGAAAAATACGTTTAATTCTATTTGGCATAATGTGAAGGATCCTAAGAAGGCCTGTTTCAAATGGCTTGTTCTTATTCATAAAGTTCCATTTAAAATTAACCACAATGGTGTGGATATTTGCAATATTTGTAGAACACTAGAATTTGTGATGCATATCTTTTTTTGTTGCTTTTATGCAAAGCAAATTTTGATGATGTTCTATAATGATCTAATGATTTGGGATAAATGTGGTAGGATTAATTATAAATATGTGTTAATTAATAATTGTAAACTGAATAATGAATGTGAATTATATTGGGATTTCCTCTCTAATGAATTTTGTGGCACATTTGGAAGCCAAGGAATGAGGATAAATTTAAGGGTTGTAAGAGGGCACTTACTGAGACTTAAAAAGATTCACATTTCTCAATGTTGTTTGGCAGGTCATAATTACTATGGAGATCTCAATGTCTAAGATCATGTAGCTAATTAGAGATGGTACAGTCATAATTAACAAAGGGGATGTGATATATGGGAACACATGTTTCCACAAACATGATGAATCGATTTTTTTTTAAAATCATTAAGAGAATTCAAAAGGGTCTTCAATGAAATGGTAGGAGGGAAACCAAAGGAGCCCAAAAAATTCCACCATGATAGGCTTCATGTGAATGAGGGAAATAATACAATGATTGAGGAGGTTAGGTACAATGATTTCATCTTTGATAGAGAATCTGGGTGGGAGGATCTTGAAGAATGCAACCAAAATTGGACTGGTTAACTTCATATACTTTTACTACACTATGTTCCAACATGAAACTATAGACTATATTTTTTTGTATAACGTTGTATTCTATATACATCTATGTAAAGCGTTGGTGTTATATATTCTATAATTTTATATATAGAACATTCATATAATGTAAATACTTATGGATCTTGTAACTACTACTTAGTAAGCTAAAACTTTATTATCAAATGAATTGAAAACTATGCAATCCATGTTTTTGATATACTTACTAATACAAAAATATAATGAAATTCCAAAGAACTGTATAGAATCTTTATTTAAATTGAGCATTGAAAAAATAATAAAATTTTAGTTCTTAAGTAGAACTTAATGTTTCCAAATATTTCTTATCAATCCATCTTGGAAGGGAATCTCCATGAATTTAAATGACCCGATATTTATTTTTTCTAAAATAATTTTATTACTAGATATATGCTTAAATTCATTCATAATTATTGGCATATGTTATCCATTGAATTATCGACCTCTATATATAGAACTATTTGGCTACGATATTCACCTTCTTATTACAATTAGATAGTTGAGAATTATTTTAGTATTAAGGACATATGAAAGACATAAATTGAAGTTGTTCATTTCAAACAAATCACTCTTTAATCTTTGAAGAAACATATCATGTAATATTCCTATATTAGCTATAGATTTAATAATATTTTAGAAATTCCCTTGTAATTATTAGTATTTTGGCAGTTCACTTGGCTCATATCCTTTTACTAAAACATGTAATTCGTTTCTTATATTAAACCATAAAGACACTACTATTTTTTATATTTTTAATTAAGTGTCTTGAACTATTAAAATTTGGACCTATTAGCACAAATCCTTAGATAGATAAGGATTATTGAGGGAAATGTAGATAAATTTAAATAAATTTGTATATTTTAAAATATACACACGATCTTTTCTTGAAATTATTTCACAAGAATTCCGATTTCCTATAGCTTGAAAAGAACACCCCATAGTATTATGTGTTTATTTTTACTCAAAATAAATAAAATTTAAGAGGTTTATTTTCTACGAGGTGATGTTTATACATTATAATTAAAACACATCATGAAGAGGAAATCACGGAATCACAGGGTGCTCGCAAGCGAGTGATGTGATACCATCCCCTTAATACAGTATTACTAACTGACGTATCTAACATATTACTTTAATCTAAAGCATAAAACATCATTAATTCAAATATCCTCTTATGCTAATTCAAAACATGCCATAATGATAACATCATAATAAAATACCATCACATCAAAATATAACATTCACATCGCTTTATAGATAGTGATCAAATAGTAATCGAGTACCATAGTCAAGGTACTAACAAAAAATACAACATAAAAGAGCAAAACACTGTTCAATCAAAAGGACAAAACGAAGGGGTATTACATGATAAAAGTTTATTGTTCTATTTTTTCTTATTAATATCAATTTTTTGCCTCATCAAGATAAATTTCATTTTCTCAACCACTATTTATTGCCAAATGTGTGCTATGAAAGTCAGGAATGCCTATAAAAGACCAAAAACATTATATTAGAGGTAGTCTATCCTAGGAGACCCTCTAATGAATATATGAAAAGAAATAATCAACTTAGTAACATTTTATATTTATGTTGCTTACACCATATTTTAAAATTAAGCTTAAATTATACCTCCACATGAAACAAGCTTCACCTATTTTTGAATATGCCATTTTATTTCAAGATCTACTTAAAATAATCATCTAACTACCTTTTATAATCAAATTATTTACCATTTTAGAATAAACCATCTCCATACCTCTTATTAAAGCCTTCCCACTCAAACTAATTGTTGCTTTTGTTTAAAATGACTATACACAAGATCGACTTTAAAATTCTTTAAATCAAAACCAATTCAAATTATAAATCCAAATGCATCATCAAAGTTCAATTTTACATATTTTTCTTAATTTATCTTTTTTTTGTCAAATAATGTAGTGTCAAAAATTAATATTATTCAACACTAAAGAACTCATTTTTTTTTAATTAGTCAAGCAAGAAACCTACAACACTTAATTTTAGAAGGTGTGTATCCTAGGTTAGTGACCTAGGACCCATTCGACACATGGTGAATGAGTCCTCACTAGGTCCTAGGACCTTATTTTTACGTGAAATTCCACCTTATTTGAAGTTTGTCATATGTAAGTGACCTAGGACCCATTCAAAAAATGGAAAATGGGTTCTCACTTAGACCTAGGACCCCTCTTTGAAATATGTTTTTGTTGGTATTTTAATGATTTTAAATCAAAGATTCGATGTTAGATTGCGATATTTGAATTTTGGAAATTAATGATAAGATATGTATAAATACAAGGTTATTTCACTTAGTTTCACCTAGTAAATGTTGATTCAAGCATCCTAAGATTTCACAAGAGAATTTATAGAGCATTCAATAGTATTTTCTAAGGCATTCAAGGGCAGATTATTGAAGATTATTGTAACAATCAAGATCCATTTCATCATGTCAAAAGCGTAATGCATCATGCATGTTGTTTGAGCTAATGTGTTGATGTAGCATTTTCAAGATCTATCAAGCATATTCAAGGAATTATTTCATATCAAAGTTCATGATCAATATTTACATTCATTGAGGTCACTTCATGCTAGAATGCAGATTTGCACCCCAAGGTTTCAATTGAGGATATGTGATTTGTGACATTGTATTTGTTCATTCATCATTCCTTTCATACATTGTTTAAAATAAAGGTTTAATTACCAAAATGAGGTTTGATGAAGAAAACCCTTAAATTCCCCAACAAACAACATTTTTCTCTCCTTTGATGTATGATTGTAGGTTTTAGTTTGAAAAGTCATTTGGAGAGAAAAATTGAAAAAGTTGTCAAAGTTTTCAAAGATACAAATAAAGTTATAAAATCATGGAAACTGAGCTACAAGATTTATTTTTGGATTTCCAACAATTCCTGACTAGAATCTAGAAGTGTAGATTGAGAGGAACAAAACCCAGAAACTGATTTTCCAATGCCCTAGCCAGGACCCATTTGCCATAGGGCGAATGAGTCCTTAGTGAAGTTTGAAAAAACATTTTTTGTAACAAGTACACAACATTTAATTCTCTATAGATCTTCCTTTTGATGGTAATTTGGGTCTAATTTGATTTATGTTACTCATTTATACATTATAGCTTACATATTGAATGAAATATAGATAAGTAGATACATTGTTCATCAATTCATTTTGGTGCACCTACTTTTTCTATGTTTTAGTGGAAATACTAACTCTTTTTTCTATAGATTCCCATTTGGGGACCTTATTTTCACCCCTATTTTTGGGTTGATGCATCTCTCTCTTTTTATTTTTTCATATATGGGAGTGGACCCCTTGTCCACAAACTCTTCCAAATAAAAAAGAAAAGTATTTTGATGTAAATATTTTATAAATATTAGGAAAAAAATTAAACACCCATTGGACCAATTTATCTTAAATTCTTGGTATGTTTTCCCCTTTACCATTTCATTCTATTTTTGAGAATTGAATAGGCCAATTCAAATTACTCTCTAACTAGTGAGTTTTTGTCATTGACAATATTGATGAAAAACCCAAAGAACTGAACACAACCTCAATATGTTATTTTCTCCACCACATTAGCATCAATCTTAATCATTGGGTTCCATGTATTAAAGAAAGTAAGTCAATTACCCAACTCTTCTATTACCCATAGAAACTAATTTACCTTAAACTATAAAGATGGTATGGTACGTCATAATTTTTTTAATAAACATTTATTTTGCCTCACCATAAGACAAATTTTACCTTTCCTAGGCTAGCACACAATACTACGACCCACTTTTTAAGAAAAGTAGGACATTGAAATCATTATTTTCACCAAATTTTAACTTTATGAAGCCTATAACAACTAAACCATTAATAATTTGAAGATGATATAAATTAGTGATTTGTGCGTAGATTCTAAATATATTTTTATAAAAAATGTCTAGAAATAAATTATGAAGTTTTTACATAACTTTTAATAACTTATTTTTATGATAAACAACATTTTTGAAAAGTGACACTAATGTCGTTACACAATTTTTTTATTGAAATGATAAACTTATAATTTTTTAAATATAGGTTTGTAACATCAATATCTAGTGCATAAATATTTTTTCATAATTTTTTGTTGCATGTCTAGCCGATAGGCTATTATCTGGGGGAACCCCACTGAGATCTCCTTCAGTCTGATGCCGAAAAATCTCTTCACATCAGAAAATAATAGTTGTGCCCATTTCCCTAAGTATATTGTGTATAGATTGCTTAGGATTTGAATAAGATATTTACTACTAATTCATGTAAAGCACGAAAAGTTAAAAAATTTGCCTTTAACCGGTTCTCTATGAAAGTGAAAGGACATCTGAAATCTGGCGCTTTGGCAACAAAAGTTTTTGTACTTTTCCACCGATGAAAATTTGTGAATATCTAACGTACTTTAGTACTTACGAGAGTTGATAGAGGAGATAAATGAATGATACCACTGGACAAAGAGGATTGATTGCGGTGAATAAATTCTGAGACTTTAAAAAATCGCACAGTTGTACATAGTGCAATTGTTGGGCACCACTGCCTTGAGGACTGTTGTGACAGGAAAGGTGACATACAAGCTGTTCCACTATCGTCGGTGCCACATTCCGCTCTCTAACCATCTTTGACTATAAATTTAGCAAAGCTTTTTGCAGATTTCCTATTTGCCTCTGCTCTAATTTTTAGCAATGCCTCCAAATACATATAACCTGCACGACATTGTAATGAGAGATGTAATGAGAGATATACAATGGTAGATAGGATATGAATAGAAACACTTGGAGTAAAAGATGGGTTTAGAAACCTAGCCGAACCACAACCAAGCAACAAGATTTAAAAATCTGAGGACAAATTTATGTATTTAATTCAATTTAATACGCAACCAAACCTTGGCTGCATGCAATAAATGTGGTTAAGCATAGATACCTCTAAGGTGGATGAGATTTGCAAAGTCTCTGTGGAGAAGAAGTAGGTGAAATTCTACCAGACAGTTCACGTGCCTTGTGTTAGCCTCTAAGTCTTCTCCAACATTCTTCAAGTTGGATCGAATAGTTCCAGGTCTGAGCCTTATTCCTCTTCACTCATTTCTATTTCCTCTGACCTTTATCAAATTGCATTCACCATGCACTGTTAATGCATGGATGCATGCAATAACAATTCATTAAAATTTTCTGTAGAAAAAAGTACAAGATTTTAAATGACTGTTGTTCTCCAAGCATTCATAAAGTTCTAACTTCTTCTCAATATCAAGTCTCTTGCCATCAAATGTCCATAGAATTGGCATGCAAAATGACTGTCACCATTCTTCTGCTCATTTTTTTTGCCACCATTTTTAATGATTTGTAGGATCTAAAGCATTAATAGATCAAATTCTACTGTGAGGTGGAGCTTTACAAAGGTAGTGTTTCTTCTAGAAAAGAGGAAAAATTTAGATCAAGAAATATATCAAACAGTTTTCATAGCTGCAACACCCGAAAAGATATAAAATAATAATAATTTTGACAAAAAAAAATGGAGGAATTAATGTACCAAGCATGGGTGGAGATTAATATCACTCATGGAGTAAAAACTTTCATTACTTTTATTTTTAGGCTGTGATTAGTTTTTATGTGCATGGTTTTTTAACAAATTGATTTCAATGTAATCATTTTTTAATTTAACAATTCTTGTTTTAGTAAGACTGTAAATTCTTTCTGAAAAGTAAACAAAAATATAATGGATCTGCAGCCATCTATCCTGCATAAGATTAATAAAACAAAATATTAATATATAACCCCCCTCTCTGTCTGCTAAGAGATTCATTAGAGAAGTGAATGGAGTTTCTCAAAACAATAATATCCATATAGCAGAGGAAATTGTGAAGTTAACAATTTTTTTACTTTTTTTTAAGAAAGACTGAAAATAATTTCATTACCTTAGCCATTTTATTTCTCAAGCATAATAATGCTCATTAAATATTGATAATCAATCTAATATAGCCACAGATTGCACTCTATAAATAAATCTGTAAGTGTGGTGATGCTATGCCCTACCGCCATACTTCTTCTGAGCAAATAAAAGAAAAAAAATGAAACCCTCAGATAAAATTTTAGGGTTTTTAATGTATTAATAATGATAATTATCGGACTTTATGAAAAATTTAATTTGATTGCTTTAAAAAATTTAATTATATATTCTATTTTTATTAAATCTTTCTCCAATATCTTAACTCATGAATTATTATATTTTCTAAATGAGCATGAAAGACCGAAAACTACTAAATTCTGCAAGAATAGGTGTGATCGGTTGTCTCTGAGTCAAGAAAGAGCTCAATGAGTTGTTTTTACTTGATGTATTAAACTGATTAGGATTTTAAATTGGTGTCTTGAAAGCCAATTTTCAACTTATTAGGATTTGTAGTTGGGTTTTTAAAAGCCAATTTCCAACTCGTTAGGGTAATAGGCTACTCATGATGAATAAATATTTTGGATATGATTGTGCATTATTAAAGAAAATTTCTATTGATTACAAGAATGACACATAATGTTAGTTTTATGTTTTTGTAGAACACATGTATTTTCACTATCTATATTATTTAGATAATATAAAATTAGTTATTTGATTTGGTAAGGATAATTTGAGTTTTTACTTTTATTCATATGTTTTTTGAATGTCTCTATATTATGACTGTAGCAAGAGAATCTCTAAAGCTTTGTAATCTGATAGTTCTCTATAGTTGCATTGTAATGGTGTTTAAAAGACAAAAATGTTGGGCCTTGCCAGATAATAATAATTTATGAGTTTGAGTTGAATGTTAGATCTGCATACAAGTGCAGGAAACAGTTTGTTTCATTATTATCTGTGCAAAACTATTGTGATCACATTGACAATGAGTTTTAAAGCCATTTCTTGAGCTTGTAATGTGTTGGTATAAATTTATGAGCAATTATTTAATGTCTATTAGAACCTCTTTGTTAATGTTTGTGCCAATGAATTCATTTAATTATATTTAAAGAAACTTTATAAACCAAATAATGAAATTAATATTTTAAAAAATAAAAGAAGAATACAATTATACAAACCTTTTTTTCATAAGCAAAAGGAACAAATCAAATATTGTTTATTATATTAGTATTTTTAACACAAAGATTTCCTTTATTAGATATAATTTGGAATTTATTTAATAGTTAATAAAGATTAAAATTAAATATATATAATAAAATATTATATATATTATTTAGATTTGGGGTTAGTGAGTGTGAAAATATTTAAATTAGCATGATATTATATATCAATAATATGGATTTAAGGTGACGTAAAATTATATAAAAAAACCTTTTTAGAATATCTTATTTTCCAACAAAGAATTGAACTAATAAAAGAAGAAAATAATCCTTCAAATTAAGTTGTTATGTAAGACTCAATAAATTGTAGATAATGCAATTGACTTTGAATCTCACTCTATAAAATATGATTTAACTTGCTATGCCTTGGATCATTTTCAATGAAAATGCTTTCATAATCTTCAAACTTCTCTAAAACAAAATGTCTTTGTAATTCTTATTCCTTAAAATGTGTAGAAAATTAGTAATAATAATTAACATAATAAAATAATAATTGAACAGAAAATATTGAATGATTCAAAGTTAAAAATTTATAAAAGGTGAGTTTTAGAAGAATTAGATTTGACAACTTTTGTGGTTGGCAATGTAAGCTTTATTTTCTATATCATGGATCCTTACACACTATTAGAAAAAAAAATGACACACTCCAATTAGATGGTGCACCTCATAGGGTTGATTATGAAAAGCAAATATGACATAATGGTGTGTGTAATATTCTTGTAGTTTGGATCTTATTGAATACCTATGCCCTTATTAATAACAACTATTTTTAATATTAGTGTTGCTATTTTGAATTATAGTTTCAGGATATGGCTAATGCACGAGCACCTCAAGATGTTATTACTATTTCAAGCAGTGATTCTGAGTCCAATACACCCTCACCACAAGTGAGCCATGAGTTACCTCTATCAGCAACTGACTCAACATCTGTGGATTGGTTGGGTTTTCCTCGCAATAATGTTGAAGCTTTTTCAAACAATATCTTGACAAGTTGCCGCGAATTTTTTGAAGAAGCTATGCAAACAAGCCAAGATGTATGTGATGTGCAGGATCATGAAGTTGAATTGGTACAAGAAGTTGTTCAAAATTTTTATGCAACCTATGAAGCTCTTGAGCTATATTATGGTTTCTTGCGCGAATTAAAGTACTGTGAATATTATGGAGTGGCCAATGCATTTCAACTAACCATGAATTCCAAGCTTTATTGACTGATATATGGTCCAAGAAGTTCAACTAACTTCTTTGAAGTTAGCTACTTTCTTGTGATTGTCAATCAATATTACTAGCATGATACAAGTTAGATGATTTTGTGAAGCCAAATGATGAAGCCAAAATAGTTATATATAGAGCGAAATGGATTTAGTGGGAGATCAACTATCTTCTTGGAAGTTAGTTACTTTTTTGTGATGTCAAAAGATGCCAAAATAGTTATATGTAGAGAAAAATGGATTTAGTGGTCAACCTTATATTTCAAGCCTTAGTTGCTATATATTATGTTTATATTGTAATGCCATTGTACATATTGATCTTTATAGTTCTAATTTTAATGAATAGAACTTATTGTAATACTTGTGTCCCCTTATTTTCAATATTATTTTGAACTATAACCATCTAACAAATATATATTGCAATGTTTCTAAAAATATTGATATATTTGAACATCATTGTAAAAATTTACCCTTGCAACATAAAGACCATGAGATATGTGAATATTTTAGAGTGGCCAAAGCATTTGAGCTAAAACATGGTTTTCAAGTTTTATAGAGTGATATATGGCCTTATAAATTCAACTAGCTTCTTGGAAGTTAGTTATTATATTGTGATGTTGACCAAGATCACTAGCATGATACACATTAGACATTTTTTGGAAACCAAATGAAGATGCCAAAATAGTAATATGTAGAGCGAAAAGGTTTTAGTGGCAGACCTTATATTTGAAACCTTAGTTGTTATATATTATGTTTGCACTATAGTGCCATTGTGCAAATTGTTCTGAATAACACTAATTTTATTGAATATAACTTATACTACATATTCAAGGAAAAATTTTCTCCTCACAATTTCATATTTTTTGACTATTACGCACTACAACACTTCTCTATTCTTATTCTCAACAATATGTTGAGGTATATATTTTTTTGAAACAAAAACATACACCAAATCTATTCAAACACTATCTTACACATAATATAATTTTGCAGGGTTAGTCAACTTCCATAGACCATGGCTACAATATTAACCACAAATGCAATTAAACTTATCCACGATGGGAATCAAGGGTGTGAACCTAATGTGCAGATTTTATCTATTTCCAACTTTAGACATGGCCATGAATGCAACAACCGCTACAAGGTAGAAATATTTGATGGGGCCTACAAACTAAAAGCATCGTTACCTCAAAAATACAATCATTACATAGCCTCTGGTGAAATTTCAATTGGAACGATATTACGATTGACAAAATATAATTGTCCCAAAATGAGTGGGCCTCGGTGAGTAAAGGAATCCTCAATTTTGAAAATAAAATATTATGAGATTTTTAGCTTGTTCCTTATATTGCTAATTCTTGTTCTTGTGTTGCGCATGTATAGGTGGATTGTCATTGTGAACCTTGAGATTGTTTCTAGAAACCAAGATATAATCGGTGAACCTGCTTCAGTTTATATGGAAGAAGAGCACCATATAGAACAGGTAATGGGAAATTCCTCAGATCCACATGCAGAGTCTGAGACAATTAGCACTGCTAGAGTATCAACTCCTAAGAGAATATTATTTGGCGTGAATCATTCTAGGGGTGAAATGGAAGCACCAATCACAATTAGGCCTATTAAAAGTTTGAGCCCTTTTCAACCAAGATGGACTATCAAAGGTCGTGTGACTGCCAAAAAGGATATTCGCCAGTACAATACCTAGAAAGGTACAGGTCAATTTTTCACCTTCGACATCATTGACACAGAAGGGGTTGAAACACGTGTGACTTGTTTCAATGAAGTTGTTGATCTCCATTATGAAAATATTACTATTGGAAAAACCTATACATTATCTAGTGATGCAGTAAAGGCTGCTAATAAGCTTTACAACAAGTTAAATAGTGGGATAGAAATCTCCTTGTCAATAGAGTCAAAGGTCACTCTTTGTGAAGATGACCATTCTATGAACCAAAACATCTATTCTCCTTTACACCCATAAGTCAACTTGCAAAGAAGAGTAACAATTCAACTATTGATATTATTGGAGTTGTCACTTGTGTTAGTCCAAGCTCCACAATTAGGAGAAGAGATGGGATAGAGGTCCTAAGGCGCACGATATCCTTGTTGGACATGTCTGAGGCAACTATAGATATCACTCTATGGGGCACAATAGCAGAGCAGGAAGGTGCTCGTCTTCAACAAAAGTATTACCTACAAGAAACAACTATTCTCGCTATTAAAAATGGATGAGTTTGCGAGTACAACAAAAAGGTGTTGAGCACATCAAGTAGTAAAAATTTATTCATAGACCTTGACATACAAGAGATAGATAAACTACAAACTTGGTTCAAACAAAGTGGGGCTAATATTCTATCACCATCAACAAAGTTTACCAATCCATCTAAGCCTACCACAAGAATAACAATTAGGGATGTTCGAGAACAAATTCTGCATAAAGTGCATCATCTCCAATGTACAATAAACACAACATTGGTTTTCATCAAATCTGAATCATTTTGCTATCCGATGTGCCCTAATGTAATGGGGGGAAAACAGTGCAAGAAAAGATTGGTACGGACTGAAGATGAAAAGTGGTTTTGCTCAAAGTGTAACATAGCATGTACCTCTTGTAATTATAGGTACACACTACAAATAAGGTTGAAAGACCCCACATATATTCTATGGGCAGTTGCATTCGATGAAGGAGCAACAGAACTCATGGAAATGTCTACAGAGAAGCTATACTCTCTGCAGTTTGAGGATCACATAGAAAGGGATACTCAATAGGTAATTAGAGACGTGTTGAACAAAAAATACTTGTTTACTTTGACATATAGAAATGAAACATACAATAATGAAGAATGTTTAAAGGCAACTATCACAAAGATTGAGCAGGTTGAATTCACTGCAGAGAGCAACATCTTACTTTCCAATATCAAAGAAATGTGCAGTGACAACAATGACCAACAACATTATATAGTTGAGAAGAAATCTGAGCAACATAGGAGTCTTTCTGAGGTGGTTGCTTTGGAATAATAGGGTTTAGGGGCATCCTCTCCATAAGTCTCAAGTGGTGGGGTTGCTTATGCTATGCAAGATTACCATGTTGAAATCCCTAAAGAGAGAGAGAATGAGCCTAAGGCTTCCACTTCTAGTGATAGTACTCTGGCTATCATTTCTGGTGGATTTTCTAATAAGGTCATGCATGTAGGGAGGAATACTGATGAAATCTCTAAGACATTGGATGTAGACATTTTCCCTTTAGGATCGGTGCAAGTGGAAGAGGGTTGGATTTCTGTAAAGGGCAAGGAAGCCAAGTCCTCTAAGCCTTCTTTTGACATGACTCTTCGCTCCCACAAGAGTAGCTCTAAATGTAAATCTTGAAGGTCCTTGTTTTGGGGTTGGTTTTGGCTGGATATAGGTTGTTTTCCTTGCAATTTTTTTTTTTGGTTATGGTTCTTTAGCTTTGAATGCCTTCTTTATCCTTGGTTTTTTGTGCTCTCATGGTCTTTATGTTAGAACAAATTTCTGTTTGAGGGTTCTAGATCTATTTAAAATATGTTTGTAAAGGGTTTCGGGTCCCTTCAAAACCTGCTTTTCCCTTAATCAAAAACCATAGAGTATGTGTTTGCTTATGTCTATATATATGTGGAATCTACTTCTTCTAGCATTGTAGGAATCAATTATTTTGACATGATGTAATCTAGAACTATCTTAAAACTACACTTTACTAGATATCAGTTCTAAAAACTATGAGCTGAATATGTAATTTTTGATTTTCTATTTTTTGTTTTTACAGATATATATGAATTTTAATTTATTTTTCCCTGATGCTATTGGGTTTCTTAACTAAGGAGTTGTATTATTTTACCTTAATATACCTTCCTACAATTTTATTGAATTGTGTGAAGAACATTAAATTAGGATAATTGTCCATTATATATATGTATGGGTGTGTTTGTGTTTGTTTATATGTATAAATATCCAAAATGTACTTCTTTTCGCATTGTAAGATTTACATATGTTGTATTGATGCCACATATAGTTCTTCAAGTGTCTTGATGGTTCTCTTATTACTAATTCAACTTTGCATTCCCATAGTATAGATGATGGACCGATGCCCCGAAACAAGCCAAGCTCACTTGCAACAACTAGAGATTACAAGACAACAAACTCGAAAAAGAAACCGAGATTACTATGCTCAAAATAAAGAAGAGATAGCCGCCCAAAGAAGGATGAAAAAATTGTGCCCCAACCAAATCGGCCCCCACCAAAGAGAAGCACAAATGTTACATGATCGTGAGAGATACCACAATTATTATGCTCATCATAGAGAGGAAATAACAACACATAAACGCATTAAACATTTACATAAACAAACATGTGAAGGTCACCATATGCAAACAAAACAAGACATAGAAGGTTGAACATCTTTTAATATAACTGCTACCTTCATAAAAACAATGAAAAGCTTTTGACAAAAGATAGATGCACTTTCCAATAGGAAAACATGCATTGTATGCAAGGAAAAATATCCAAGCATGCTTCTCCATTCATCGGATACTCATGCTACTTGCAAAAGATGTTTTAATGAGAGAGGTGTACATCTATTCTCCTCACTCAACAACATGGACCCAGAAGAACAATCTGCTATGCTAAAAAGACTAACCCAAGTGGAGGAAATGCTCATTGCTAGAGTAAACCCAGTACTACAAGTAACCCATGCTCCTGGAGGGTAGTATAAATATAGTGGTCACACAATTAGCTTCCCACAAGATATCAAAAACATTTTAAAATTTCTTCCTCGAAGGATAGAAGACTTGGATGTGTTCATCGTTTGGAGGCTACACACTGAAGGCAATTCCTATGATTGTTATGTAAGTAGAAGTCACATCAGAGATGCATTGCAATACAAAGTGCAATATGATCCATACTATAATGATGTTGTCATAAGTGCTAATAGCTTGGCTCAAATTCCTGAAGCTAGCACAAATATTTCAAGCATGTTGCACACCATTGCTACTAGCGAATGTATAGGGGCGCCAAATAGTGGGAACACCATTGATGAAGATGAAATTGACGAGAGCATAGTACACACATCATCATTTATGGCTAAGTTGCCAAATAGACGTCGCGAGCTAGAAATTATTAAGCAAGCACTAGAGCTTGAGGACAACACAAATACCACTATAGATTGGCTTGAGTTAAACTCATCACCAATAAATGAATACAATACCGAAGGCTTGCTTGATATGGCGTTTCCAACACTCTTCCCCAATGGGGTTGCACTACAAATGCAACCGCGGATTAGGGAAGTTCGAATGCACGAGTATGCACTGCACTTGATGATGTTCCATGACCAAAAGGTTTGGAAGGCATCCAAGGTTTCGATATTTTATGTTCAATCTTATGTTGCGACATCATAGCCAAGGGCTTGCAGCAGTTTTCATTAAAAAAATGCAGAAGAAAACATCCCCAAAACTATTGAAAACCTTTGTGCACACTTGAAAAGCCTCCCTGACACACAATTAGCTGAAGAGCTCATGCACTTTGGATCTTCAATTCGAGGCACAAGACCATATTGGAACAAGTGCCGTTATGAGCTAACAAATATGATCAACCAAATAGGGTCTCCCACTCTATTTTTCACATTGAGTGCAGTAGACACAAAGTGGCCGGACTTGCAACGATTGCTCTCAAATGACACAATAGTGGAAATGCAAACAAACAAACAACATTTGGACAATGTAATCAATAATCCCCACACCACATCATTATATCTGCACCAACGATTTACAGTATTCCGTGAAGAGGTCATCCAAAGACTTCTTGGTGCAAAAGATTATTGGTATAGATATGAATGGCAACATCAAGGCACTGCACATGTGCATGGATTCCTCTGGCTCAAAAATGCACCAGACATGGATAAAATTGATTGGGATAACAACACAGAAGTTGAACAGGCAAGGAAATTCTTCAATAAGTATGTAAGTGCTTGGAACCCTCACCTTGCTTCACTTAGAAACAACACAGTCTACCATCCCCAACATGATGACCCATGCTTGCTAGACATAGCTCAGATATTAGCTACAACTCCCTCTCATGACTATGAGGAGATTATCAATAGTGTCCAGAGGCACACAAAATGCAAAGAGGGAACATGCTTACGCAAAAAGGGGAAACAACTACAGTGTCGATACAAAGCTCCATGGAAAGAAAAAATTATATCTACCTTATCATGTGATGATAATGGGAAGAAAGAATATGCAACTGTAAGAAATGATGATAGGCTAAACGTACATAATCCATAAATGCTTTTGATATGGAGAGCCAACATAGATTGACAACCAGTTATCTCATGAGCACTTGTACTAAAATACATTGCCAAGTATGCATCCAAAGTAGAGAGAGCATCTGAGTCTTGTATTGGTATGTTAACAAAAATATCTGCATGCCAGAGAACAAATGACCTAGTTATCACAACATTTCAAAAATTCATGGCCGAGCTTGTTGCAAAGCGTGATATAGGGGCACAGGAAACATGTCATATGCTTCAGAAATTACCGCTCGTTGTTTGTAATCGACCATTCACATATTTGAATGTTGGTCGAAAAGTGTTCCAACGAATAACAAGACAAATAGATGAAATCCACCTCCATAAGAGCTACCTGCATTCCTACATTAATCAGCCTGAAGAAATAGAAACAATAACACTACTCGAATCTGCAAGATCTTTCTCCTATTATGCAAGGCGCAAAGGATGCAAATGGAAAGAGAGAGGTAAATACGATTGTTAATGTTTTCCCAAAGTTCTATAGCATCCCAAAGGAGGATGCAGACAACTTTGAATCTTTTTGCTGGAGTGAGCCACTACTATACAAACATTTTCGAAGCATAGAAAGCGAGGTAGGGCTTACTAAGGATACAATTATTGCAAATTGGAAGCAAATGTATACAACCAAATATGATGTATGGCATGTTAATTGCACAATTGAAATGGAAGAAACCACTGAAGAAGAAGATGGCAGTGATACAGAGATGGCCACAAGGAACACAACAAAACTTAACGAATGGGAATTGTTTTCGCAAATGGGTCCCTCAAATAATGTGAGTCTGAATGAACTTCAGATGCTTGGTAGGCGTGAGTTTGATAGCAACAATAAATGGGATCAACTAGCGGTACCCCAATATCTTCATGAAATTGCCACCCAGTTCATACCCATGAAAAAGGCATGCAACAAAGAAGAGACTATGGCAGGCAACTTGGATGTCCTAGACTATAAACTATCAGCACAACAAAAACTAGCACTCACAATTATCATTGACCATAGTGAGTGCCCCTTAGAAAAACCATTGCACATGGTTGTTCAAGGAACAACAGGTACGGGAAAATCGTACCTAATTGCTTGCATAAGAAAAGCACTCACAAGTAAGAGCCCAGAACCAAAAAGCCAACTAATCACATTAGCTCCTACAGGGGTGGGTGCATTTAACATTCATACATCAACTATACATTCAACACTCTGAATCCCTATTAAAGAAATGAACCCACTACAAGGACAGACATTAACAACATTTCAAGAAGATATGAAACATATAAGATACATTTTGATTGATGAGATGAGTTTCATAGGCCCAAAGTTTCTACTGAAAATAGACACAAGACTACGTGAGGCTTTCCCACATTGACAACATCTACACTTTGGTGGAGTGTCTATAATATTGATCGGTGACCTCGCCCAACTACCACCCGTAATGGACAAACCTCTGTACACATCCCACTCAACTGCAAAAACACTATGGAACAAATTTACAACTGCTGTCACCTTACAAACAGTCTTTCATCAACAAGGTGAGACTCCAACACAACGAAGATTCCGTCAACTATTGCAAAACATACATAATGCAGAAGTAGGAAAAGAAGATTGGCAACTTTTAATGACACGTACAAATGACCAACTCACATCAAGAGAAAAAGAAGAGTTCAAAAATTCAATGCACTTGTTTGCTACCAATGATTTAGTTGGTCTACACAATAGAAGAATGTTAAAATCATTGAACCACCCAATTGGAATCAGTGTTGCAGCAAGCACTCGAGGTCGAATGGATAATGTAGCTAATGATGACCAACTTGAAAAAGAAGTATTGCTTTGTAAAGGGCAATGCATCATGCTCACATCCAACATATGGACACAAGCAGGACTGGTGAATGGAGCTCTTGGCGAAGTTGTTGAAATTATTTATAGTCTAGGTTCCAAATCGCTAGATGTTCCCATGTATGTTGTAACAAGGTTCGATACCTACAGCGGGCTGCCATGGAACAAGCTTGACCCCAAGAGCATACCGATAATACCTATTTCCCTGGGAAATAGAAGGCAAATACCGATCACAATGGCATGGGCTATTACCATACATAAAGCTCAAGGCCTAACACTGCAAAAAGCAACAATTGATATTGGTAAAATAGATAGGTAGGGACTAACATTTACAACCATATCTAGAGTTCAATCATTAAATGATCTTCGAATTCAACCACCATTCTCTTTTGAAAGATACTCCAAAATTCAAACCAATCCATTTGCAATCATAAGGAAACGAGAGGAGTCTCGCTTACAACAACTATGTCTCTCCTAAATCAAGGTACGTAACTCTCGTTCCTATCTATCTACTATCTCTCCCAAATTTCCATGGTTCATCAATACCATTGTTACAAATTCCTCTCTTGCAAAACTCTCCTCTGAGCACTTACAAATCATTACACAATTCACACTTCTAAGCTTAAAATTCGTGCTACAATTTGACTACATCAACGCCTTATCTACACACCTCACCACCTCGTTGCTTTCGTTGTGTAGGCCTTGAAGACAAATTGCAAAGATCACAAAATCTCATCACTACAAAAAAAATTCACCGCTTCTACATGTTCGTGACTGTATATCGACCTATCGGCGTAAGTATTGCACCTCATTGGGGTGCAAGTGCTAGTTTTAAACTAATTTTTAAGACAACATAATTATTGTTTGGACTTAGGTGTATGTTGTTACACATTGTCTTGTATGTATTGAAATGAATCTATTTATTTTTAGCCGAAACAAGGACATCAATACCTAGTGCACACAATTTTTCAGATTTTTTTGTCTATTTTTTCACATGTGTGGAAAAATATCTTAATGTTTGTTGAAAATATGCATTCACAAGAAATAAAAGATAGATATTCAAAGTTATACTTTTTGGAGAGCTTATAGTAATGGATACATGCTTAAGAAACATAATTTCTAAATGACTATATTTGATCCCTTGAAAGATAAATAAAAAATGGGTTTTTGTTAGCATTTTGATAGATACAAAGGATACTCCATAATGGGTATGATTGAAGACTAGAGGGGTTCTATCCAAGGGGGTATTATATAAGCCTCTTCTTGATTAAAACCCTTTAGATGGAACCCTTCAAGTCTTAACTAATTATTTTTTCTAAAGAGTATGTGATTTTAGGCAAAAATTAGGATGTCCAAAATTTGGGACCCATTATTGTGGGATCACCCTCCTAGATTTATAAAATAGGATTGAAGTGCTTGGAACTCATATTGCTAAAATTACAACTTATTCAACTTTCTCCCTACCTCACATATTCTATGTGCATCGAATCCCCCTTAAGATTTATAAGACTACTAATTATTGCTATTGAAGGAAAGTGCATTGTTAGTGTAATGACAAAAAATGTACTCCTTTGCATTTTTGTATTTTTTTGGTTGCTCCTTGTTAAATTAAGCTTAATATGACCTTGATTTAGTGTCACATTAGGTCTTGGGCCCTTGTAAATTAAATGGACCTAATGGTACCTTATTCTAGGTGTTTTAAAGTGTTGTACCGCATTTTCACACTAATATAGGGTTTTATTAATAAATTGGGCTTCTTTATGTTTTAATTGGCCTTATTTTACATCCATAGGCCTTAATTAATGTATATTTCCAAGGATAATCTTGACATAAACCAACATACAATCATAAATAATGTGCTTTTGAATTGTATGACTAGATTTAGTGATCTGGGACTCATATGCCACCTTCGACATATGATTCCCACCTAAGTTTCGGGGTCTCGATCCTAGTTTTGCATAAATCTAAGACTTTCTTGAAAAATGTGTCCAAAAGCCTAGCCTAATGGGACTCATATGCCATAATAAACATATGAATCCTGTGTGGCTTAAAATTAAATTAAATTCAAATTCTTGGTAGGATTTTATCCTCCTATATTTGATGTCATCTTGTAGTGTTGTAATTTTAGGAAGTTTGGCATAAACAACTATAAATACAAGGTTATTTCACTCATTTTATCCTAAGACTTTCATGAGAGCATTCCTAATAGAAAATTTGTGATTACAAGAGCATTCAAGAGTTTACAAGAGAATTAAAGAGCATGCAAGATTTGATTATCAAGTGTTTTAGATTATTATTCAAGTATCAAGCATCATGTCAAAGTCATCACACATCATGTTTGGTTTTGAGATAACATTTGTGATATAGAGTTTCATGATTCAATCAAGTATTTAATTCAAGATCTATTACATTCAAGCAAGAGTCAAGATCTACATCCATTAGAGCCATCTCATACATGTTTGCAACACTTTATTCTTAGGGTTTGGTGAGTTGAAACATAGAATTTTTTTCATTCATCATTCCTTCATTTCATTATAAGGTTTGATTACCAAAATAGGGTTTGACCAAGGCAAACCCATTTCTTCTAGAAAAACAACATTTTCCCCTCTCTTTAGTGTGTTATTTGCAAACCTAGGTTGAAGACATATTGAAGAGAAGATTGGAGGAAAGTTGTCAAGTGTTTAAAGTTGTCAAATTTGTGACATCATCTACAAGATCATTGAAGGACGTCTACAAAGAAAAATTTGATATTTTAGATCCAAAAATCGGGTTGAGAAGACAAACCAGAGGTTGAAGAGAAAATTTTGATCCCGATCCTCTGAAAAAGAAAAAAATAACTGATACACCACTTCTAGCGTATGAGTCCTAGTACAGTGAAATTTAAAGTTTTCATGAGTTCCAAACTTGTATTTGCTAGATTTATGTTTTTGCCCAGAAACCCTAATCTAGGACTAAATCACCCAAACTGGCGTATGAGTCCCACTAGACATTAAATTCAACATTTTTAGCATTCAAGTCTTCAATCAAATTGCAATAGGTTTTTAGGTGCCCCTTTTTGCTTCTTCTACTATCTATTTAGTTTTGCATCCATTTCTAGGTCATTCAGTGAAGTCTTGCATATCATTAGGTTTGACCATTAGGTTTTGCATGTTACTAGTCTTTCCAAGCCCTATCTTGGTGGTGAACCCCTCTTTAGTCATTTTTCATACCCTATAATATCCCTATTGTAGATCTCTTCCCTTCATTTCATCCCTAGCTTGAGATCTCTAGGGGTCTCTTTGAATGTTATGTTAGCGAAATAGGAGGGTCTCATCTCCCTTGTTCCATCTTCCAAAAAGCTGGAACCCTATTTTCAACATTACAGTTAGTACTTTGAAGTGGTATAAAATCGTTATCTACAATATCAAATTCCTTAAGAAAGAGGAAATGATACATATTGCAATGAATTAACAACAAAATCATGCCACACCAAGGTTCTAGATCAAATAGAACCTTGCACACTGAAACTTGCCTCACCCAAAATAATGTTTACAAAACCTAATTTCTTAAACAATTACAAAAAAATATTGGAACCAAACACTTTTATGTTTGAGATGCTTCTCTTTCTTCACATTCTTGCTACACTGCACTTTGAATAACTCCCTACCAACTAGTAGGAAATATCACACCAATTCCATTTTAATTTTAAATTATACCACTTCAAACAAAATATTCACCCATGTTGAATAATTACCATTACGTCTCCACTAATTTCATATTTAATCTCCAATAATGTGAAAAGAACACATCAAATTGCATTAATATCCTCTAGTACTAAACCATCCCCATCCCTCCTATTAAAACCTTCCCACTCAAACTCAGTGTTACTTTTGTTTAAAATGACTATACACAAGATCACCTTTAAAATTCTTTAAATCAAAACTAACTCAAATTATAAATCCAAATGCATCATCAAAGTTCAATTTTACATATTTTTTGTTAATTTAACTTTTTTTTTGTCAAATAATATAGTGTCAAACATTAATATTATTCAACATTAAAAAAGTCATTTTTATTAATTAGTCAAGGAAAAAAACTATATAACAAGAGTCAACATATACTACATCATCTAACAGACTTGAAGAAAAGAGGAATCTCATGAATTCCACAATTTATTCTTGAACATTTTCATATATATGATAGAGAACTATTTACCAATGCCAATTTAATTTTTCCAAACTAATTATATAACAAATACACATCTATTAAATCATATAATTGTCAATCTCTTACAATAAACATTTTAAGTTCAAAAAATCAAGGACAAGATGAAATCTTAGAGATGACTAAATAATCTGTTATGCAACAGGCGACAATATTATCCAGAAGAGGTCCACAAAACAATTAATCACTTGACCTGACCGAAGCCATGATTGATCAGCTAATACGAATAATGACATAATGTGTCATCTAAATTATTAAACATTATTTCTGTTGCAACGATACAACATTGGCAAATACAGAAGCAACATAAAGCAAATATTATAACCTCATTTACGCTCCTCCCCTCCAGCTGTCTTCATCGCTTTCATCAGATTGTCTACTGCGACCAAGATTTCAGTGACTAAATGGGAGAACGCTGGCTTGTCAGCCGCCGCGTCGATGGTGTCCATCCACGCCTTCTTGCACTGCTCCTGAGTCACGGTAACATTTCAACGGTGTATCATTTATTAGCTACGATAGAACATGTCAAATCCATTTTTTTAGTCATTCCGATGAACTTATAATCCTGCAAAGTGTGAACAGAAATCTTATCTTGGATAATTTATTATCTAAATGCACATGGATTTCTGTCCATGAATAAAGAGATGCAAGATTATTTTGTCCATAATGTGGAAGCAGTTCATTCATTGCTTTTCAAAGTTTTTTCATTCCAAAATGACTACAAAATAATATATTCAAATGCTAAAATTATTACACACAAGTTATTTCAGACCCAATCAACACAAATATAAAATGCAAACACTTGAATATGGATAGAAAATAAATTGATACTCACTGCAAAAATGATATATTGGGATTTACATTTTCAATATTCAATATTTGTACATTTGAATTCACATATATCTTCTTATTAGTTCCTGCAATGGAACTATAGCGGAGGGGAAAATATGTAATTAGTGATTAAATTTTCTTACTTCTATCAATCAAAAACATCAATTTTGTTAACTTCTGCTTCAATGTTTGCAATATTATAATGGTTCAAACAAATCATTTTTTACACACCATAGAGAAATAAATAATTTATTTCCATTCTCATTGTACTAGATTTTCTATTTCAAGAAAAGTGAAAGCACAAAACTCATAAAGAGTAAAATGAGTGACGGGTGGTCTATTTTTTTTGCAATTTTTTAGCGTGTTTTAAGAAGTCACCATTTTTTTTCCAAGTTTTATGTTTTATAATAGAATTTACTTCTTAATTTTTTGACAAGTTGAATTTATTATTAAAAATGTTTTATTATTTTTAACTTTTAATAAATTATACAAGACATTTCAGAATTTATATTTAATTATTTTAATTATTAAAACTATGAACTTAAAATAATAATTAAGTATCAAGTTAGGATTATATTTATGATTATAATTATATTATTTTTAATTAAATTAGAATCACCAATAAAATTAATTAAAGGAAGATTTATTTATTTTAATTAGAATTAAAATTATAGTATTATTTAGTTTTTGAATTTTTTTTTTTTTTTTTAATTATTTTTTATGGGTAAGTTCTACCAAAGGGGGTAAATCTCATAACTTTACATTTGCATAGCATGAAAAATGGAAGGAGTTACATTTTCTATATAATTAATCATATTCCTTCATTGGAGTTGTAAGTGCACCAAGGGTATGCATCTTCAAATTATTTTTTTTTGGGCCTTCACATTGTTGGATGTCTTTACCATCTAATCTAGTTATATTTTTGTCATATCCTTCATCAATTTTACATTAAAGGAAGGAGTATAAGGGTATATTGAGTTCTTCTGGTTGAGATACCTATTAAAAAAGGATACAAAATCCTTCCTAAAGGAGCACTTCAACTATAGACTTAATGGATGCCAAGAGTTGATCCGCATACATAGCTTGGCGATGACAAAGGTAAAATTGCTACAAGAAAATGAACCCGTAGATTGACACATGAGAGATATGACCTGTCATTATTTTTGGCATAAGGTTAATTTATTTTCATTACACTATCGAGCCAATATTTTGTATGATGTAATAATTGTCCAGAATCATATGCTGAAAAGACCTATTATATGTGTTAATTCCTAGAATTATCAAGAAATGAATGCATCTAGCATCCTCACCTCCCATTTCCTTTGATCTTGCTAGAATTATCAAGCTGAAGATGGGAAAAATCCAACACCATATGAAATGGAGACTCCAATCTTCCTTAAAAGAAAGAAGAGCCAACTTATCTTCCTTGGGAAAATTGCTGAGAAGTGGCTAAAAAAGGTATTACTATAAAATGATCATTTGACAATTTAAGCTATCAAATTTATTTTGGGAAAAGGATTTCTAGTTTCCATGGAGAGATATCGTGTCAATACAGATATCTCTACCTATTTTGTTACATCATCGTTAGACCTTCATGTAGCAAAGGAGGTGGTTGCTGAAATGACCTAATAAATTTTTATCCAAATTTACTCGGCAGGTTGGATGAGGTGATTACGACCACTCATTTGAGCATCAGAATACCATGACCTAGAGACCTAGAGCGCCATATGGATCCAAAGACAATGTCTAAACCCTTTTTGTTGGATGTCTCTAGAGAATAATATTGGGGACATCATTTCAGGTGAAAGTGGGTTATGATTTCCTAAAAAATCTTTATTACTACATGCCAACAAAATATTGTCAATGGTTGACAAACTTCATCAACTTTGACGAAGACTAGGGTATGAGGGTGACACCAACATATTTTTGAAGCAGGAATATTATAGAAACTATTTATTTGCCTACTGCTAATATATGACTTTTGATATGCATTATGGTATCTAATGCATTTATGTTGTTGCATGTATTTTCTATTTTTTAAATGGTTGCGTTCTTTTGAGTTCTTAATTCCATGGTATTATTGAAAGGTGTTTTCATATAAAAACATTAAACCCTAGATTTCTCTCTAGGGTTTTTTAAACAAGTTTTTTATTATTATAAAATATTAACCCTACCTATTGAGCAATATAATTTAGGAGTCCTTGAAAGTGACTGAAATTACATGTTATGCTTGTTAGAATAATTTAATTTTTATACTACAAATATATGGTTCTAGATAATCATGATGGTATCTAGTATATTTATGTTGTACTTGTCATGTATACTTCCATTTTTGTGAAATTTTATTTTAGATTCCAATATAATTTTAAAAGGTCGTTCATTTATATGCCATATAATCTTCCCAATACTACATGGACAAACCCATGTTCTTCTAGGGCTATTCCCCACCAAGGTTAATAAATATTAAAAACCTATAGAATAAAAAATGTTTGGTGGTTATTACGGCTTTTGGAATGAGATAGGGACAAGTATTTGATTGGTAACTCAGGTTTAGCCAAGACCCTAGATTAATTTGAGGAATTCAGGCAATGTTCACCCAACTATTGTTGGGTCAATTACTTGGTACATTTCAAAACTCAATCCTTAGAGCTCTTCATGCAATTATCAAAAAAATAATAATTTATATGAGGTTCAACAACTAGAAATCAACCTCATAATGATTTAACATTTTAGTGCATTGAGTTTTGAATACACTTTTGCTTTTGCTCCTAAATCATTTACTTTGAAGAATGTTGTATTATCCTATGAAGATGTTAGAATCATGCTAACCTGATGATGATTTTCACATCCCTGGTGGAAATCCTCCAAGTTGCCTCGTAACCCTTGTAAAGGTGTAGCTTTGAGATGAATTCTAAAGTTCATCCTCCCATAAAGTCCCGAATCACAAACTATAATTATTGGACAACCATCCTTCGAGATGTCTCCTCGACCCTCGCAAAGGTATAATCATTGGTCTAGTTTGTAATTATTAGACAACCATCCTCCAAGTTTTCTCCATGACCCTCATAAAGGTATAATCCTTGGTCACAGTCTCGTGAACTCTCTAGACAAGAATCCATATTGAGCTCTTCACCAAACCCCATACCTATCTCCAAAAAATAAGCCTCACAATATATTTATTCTTCAAATATGTTAGCAGTAACAAGAATAAGCAAAAAATTAAAGCCAAAATAGCTTCTCATGCAATGCATCATCTCAAAGTGAGAAGCTAACTTGAGATGATGGAAATTGCTCCATCTTTCGGTGCCACCAGCCTCCAATGTGATCTTCTTACACCCTATCCATTTGATTTCTTCGATGAATCTTTGGAGACCCCAAAGTTACCACTAATAAGAGATGCATTCAAATGACTAGGTAACCATTAAGAATCCTCATATATTATAAATAAATAATTGACAGGTCCTCATCCTCTTGGCCTTCGGATAACTCTCCTTCCCTTTCCTCACCAAAATACTAGTGCACATAGGCACACTTGGCACACAAAGTCATCAAAACACTATTGAGAGGCATAATCAAGTTTGAATTAAAATTCCACAAATTTCACAAATTGACCTATAGACTCCATAGAGATAAATCTTCTACATTTTTCCGATCAATCTATCTTAACAAACTACCAAAAATAAACTTTACCTATAGACCCTTTTATGCACAAAATCTGCAATATTTATGACATAAATGATTATTCAAATTGCTGCCCTAACTTTGTTGCATTAATATTCCTTTTACACTATTTAGGAGTCGTGTGATCCTCATTCATCACCTAGCTTTTACACATCTATTCAACATGCTTTTTCCAAACATTAATGAGGATTATGAGTCTAGTCTCAATGTTTGAGGCCCGATACTTGTAACCTCTCAAGCCATTTACAACAATCTATCCACTCCTCTAAAAATATCCGAAAAAGTTATCCCAAGTAATATTTTCACCAAATCATTTCAGGAAAAACAAACCTATTCCAAACATTAAGAGATTTAATGTTGCAACTCAGAAACAAGAACACTACCCTATGAGGATTGGCAGCAGTGAGTGGATATTTTGAGAAGCGTTAATATGATTATGAGGTAGCTCTGAAATCTTACTCTCCAATGGTTGACTTCGTCAAAATAAATATTCCTTTATTCATCATCTAGGAGCAGGCTGACTTCCCCAATAGTAACAATGGCCAACATGATGTACAGTCATCTCATATTCTTCACTCATCCCTGAAACAAAAGAATTGATGTTTGTAGATGTCAAAATCTGCAAGATCAACCTAAACCATTTTATGTTGTTAGCACAAAAGTCAGTTTAAATTAGCAAACTTAAACATCCCTATGAAATATAGAATCATGTTAAACAATGCAACTAATAAGAACAATGCATAAAACATGAATCATTCCTATCCCATAGTAGATTGGTGCAACTTAGTGTTGTAGGAAGTTGCCCTTTCCCAATCCATGATAAGCAAAACTATCAAAATAATGGTGAAGAGCAAGATTGACTCTCAAATGAAGAGAGCAACCTTGCCTCAAGATGTAATTGCTAAGCAAATGGTGTGGTGATGAGCAAGATTGATTCTCAAGTGAAGAGAATAACCTTGCAATGAAGATGAGTTGTGTGTTGTGTCCCATTTGTGTTGAAATGCTTTGCATTTTATAGATTCAAGAGTAGGAGATTGAGTGATTTTAGATGAATGTGGGATAATTCACAAGCCAATGACAAGGTGCCACTTGTCAAGTTGTGAGAGGGTGAGGAATGTGCAATTCTTGGCCAATGTGCCAATTTGAATTTGAATTTTGCATGACTTGACATGTTTTGGGGGGATGAAAGGTGTAATAAATGCTATGTTGACTTGTGCAAATAGCATTTAAAACCTTGTTGGAAGGGACAAGTCCCTTTTGGGGGGAAAATTCAAAATGGAAGAATATTCCATTTTGATGCCATTTTGAATGAAATTAGAAGAATTATAAATCAATAAATTGATTTATTGGTGCAAGTGGGTGGGTTAGTTAGGAGTTTGGATTTTTTGACTCTAGTTGAGTCAAAAGCTGGAGAATGATAATCATGCTTAGAAGTTAATTAATTTAGATTAATTAACTTAGGGGATTTTAGGGATTTGACATTTGATAAATCAAATGAGAAGAACTTTAAGGATTTAATTAAATAAACTAATTTATTTAATGAACCTTAGGAAATTAATCAATAAATTGTCTTAATTGATTAATAGGAGAATTCAATGCACGATGTTAGAGCGAGATGTATGATGTCAATTTTGCATGTCTACATTTTTCCCCTCTTTGAAGCAATGTACTCGTTGCATTGGTTCAAAGAATGATTCTACCGATATCGAAATTAAAAAATTTCTGATTTTTCGGATGCTTCGGCGAAAATAAGTACGTTAGTACATTGCCCCCTCGAGAGATCGAGCGAAAAGATTCAATTTGAGGTGGATCTCACGATAAAGAGGTTCAAAATGGATGTATGGATGATAATGATGATGTAAATGAGATGTTTGGAAGATGCTTAGAATAACAAATCTATATTATTTTAAACAACTTATATGATTATGAAAATGAGATGACGTGATTATGCAGGATGCGGGATGGATGCAGGATGGATGCAAGATGGATGCAAGATGGATGCATTGTTAGCATGAAAGTGGATAGAAGAATGAGATAGGATAGAAGAATGAGAGGGATCAACCCTTGAATCCAAGAAGATGCAGAAGTTCAACAAGCCAACTTTATTAAAGATGATGATGAAAGATGATGATGTATTGCTTATCCAGGAATGGGAGATAAAGAGCGTAACTTTCTTTATGTTTGATAACACACATAGGGGCGATGCATCAAGGTATTAAGAACCAGGATGGCGTTGCGCCTAGTGTGATGGACTCTGACTCGGCAATCAGATAGGAGTGCTCTTGTTCACACTTGACATACGGAAACCCTGCTAGGACGGACCCAACAAAGAAAGTATTCGCCAAGTTATTTTACAAGAACATCCAACAAGCACAGCAGATAAAAAGATAATGATCGTTGCCCCATTCCTTTCTCTCTAAACCTGTTTTGTTTAGGCATCATCGAGAGGTCCTTGGAATGAGCGCAAAATAAGATAAGTCAAAAAGACCAAGATAAAGTAAATAAACAAGCTAATGTTCTTCGTATCGCTAGCCAGGCTAAACTAATGTGGGGTACCTGATGCTTATGTCCATCGCAGGAAAGCTTCATCCTAGGACATGTAGTGATCAGGGTTTTGGTAGGACTGATTGGGTGATAAGCTATTGATACTCCGAGTTGACCAACTTGTTGACTTACGGATCTAGACTTGAGACTCTGACGATTAGGTGTTCACTTTGGAACCTGCTAAACTTGCTTCTGATTGCTTCACCAAAGGATGAAGGCGACGATTGATTTATTAGGAATGACGATTATTGCAGGTGAATGCGAGATGGAACGGGTGCACCATTTTGGTTTTTTCAAATGTTTTGAGGCTGTTTTTGGAATTTTGAGATGTTTTGAGGCTGTTTTGATTTTCAGATTTTCCAATATTTTGAGTATTTTTTCAAGATTTTATGAATGTTTTTGGATTTTGTGTCAATTGACTTGACTACGGATGAGATAGATGGGAAAATGGATGCCAATGCGACGGACGCATAAAGAATGACCTAAAGGTAAAAAAGATAAGCAAACGAATGCCAATGCGACGGACGCCTAACTAGATGGGCAAACGGATGCCAATGCGACGCATAAATGAATGGGAAAACGGATTGCCGCATAAATGAATGGGCAAACGGATTGCCAATGCGACGGACGCATAAATAAATGGGCAAATGGATTTCCAATGCATAACGAGAGAATGTAAAAGAAAAGATAACGAATGCCAATGCGACAGACGCCTAACTAGATGGGCAAACGGATGCCAATGCGACGGACGCAAACTGTCTCGGGGGATGATCAAAGATCAACCTTGCCTACGTTCAAGCTCAGAGACGACGTAGTTCGACAAGGTGAAAGATTGACAAGACTCAATGATGAATTTTTTGAAGATTTTCCGATATTTTGACATGTTTTTGGATTTTTGATGTTTTTCTAGATGTTTTTGGATTTTTGAATGAGTTTTTGCATGTTTTTGGAATTTTTTGATGAATGTTTTTGGAATTTTGAATGAGTTTTCTGAATGTTTTTGGAATTTTTTGATGAATGTTTTGAATGTTTTTGGAATTTTCGCATGATTTTGACAATTCGAATATGGACATGATATGATATCAGTGCTTTGTTTTGGGATTTTGTTGAAAACCAAGCTTAATGTTGATCAATCGGACTGATGGATTGATAGTTTGACTAAGTGTGTTAAGTCAAACAAAAGTGATAATGCACTCGTAAATTCCAAGAAGTTGTGTTATCCCAGAGTAAACTCGTACAAAAAGGACAATTTGGCTAGGTGTGTTAAGCCAAACAAGGTGATGATTTGATAATTTGGCTAAGTGTGTTAAGCCAAACAGAGTGATGATAATGAACTTGTAAACCCAAGGAAGTTGTGTTATCCTAGAGTAAACTCGTGCACAAGATGATAGTTTGACTAAGTGTGTTAAGTCAAACAAGTGATGATTGATTGGATTTGATTGATCAAGATTGATGAAGCTTGATTTGGAACAAAATTGCTTTGATGATTTGATGTGACGCTGATGTGTGCACTAGATGAGACTGATATGGATTGTTTGGATTGATGTTCGACAAAAGATAGAGCATGATAAGGAATGTATTCTTGTCAAAATATGCCATGGGCTAGTGACTTGGATTTTGGATCACAAGTACTTCGACTAATTTTATTTCGTATTTGCCAATGTTCGGATCACTTCATAAGTTGGATGATATACATCAAGATTTATTCTCGAAGCAAGATGCAAATATCTACCCCCAGTGTCTAGCAATGTTTGAACGACCATGGGTAGATTCTTGGATATGAATGGATATGGATCATCTTGCGATAAGATAAGGTGTTCGAATAGAGGAACGCTCATTCGGATAATGCTTCAAGGCTTAGATAATGTTGGATAGGATGGGATCAATGAAAATGACCCATGTCAAGATGTTTACCATAAACAAGTGTAAAGCGTGCACCAAAATTTTCCAAGATCAAGATAACTTGGAGTATGGATGCAGATGGAAAATGGATTGGATAAACGGTTCATGGATGAATGGATGATATGGATGGAATGTTGGCTTCATTATGGATGCGATAAGATGCTTTCTTCTGAACTGGCACACGTAGATGCTCGATTCTACACATGATGCCTGTTTGCCAAGTTTTCATCATGGTACTTGTCCAAAGCGCCACCAAAATGGTTTTCACTAGAGGACGATTTTTTTCTTGACTGTTTTCAATACTTTTTCTGATTTTTTTGGATTTTTTGTATTATTTGGATTTTTTTGTTGTCGCCAAGACGCCTGTTTGCCAGGTTTTCATCAAGGTGACCATTTTTTCAGGACATTTTCTGATTGTTTTTGTATTTTCTGAGAGATTTTAAGCTGATGCTGAACCACCTGGTGGTGCTGATGTTGATGCTTCTGTCATAACGTGCCATCGGTATCCTGCTTGTAGAAGTTGTCTTGCCAAGATACGTGCACTTGAATGCAACTTTTGAGAAATTTGTTCTGCTTTACTGATACTGGAGTTAACTCTGTCTTTGTGCGCCCATCGTGATAGGGTGCCTTCTGAATCCTTATGATGAAGGGTCGCCGCCAATACATGGTCAATGTGAGAATTGGATATCATGCGTGGAGGCGTGGATGGAGTGTGTTTAGGAGTAACAGATGGATTGGTCGATGGTTTGGAACCTTTGACTCTCCAAACTTGGGAAGATGAGCAATAATGGGTGGATATGGAAGTGTGCATGGAATTTGGACCAACTGCTTGATACACTTTGTACGTTGCTTGAGAAGCCTTTTTCCTTTGTGGAAATCTTTGATGGATACTTGCCCCTTTTTGTTTTTGCCCCATAGTTTCTTCGACTAATGGAGTTTGATAGAGATAATTTTTCTTTGTATTCTTTGGTATCCACTTGTATTTGATTTTTCCTTCGTGCTTCGTCCTTTGATTCGAAAATTTTCTTTTGACGTTGGTCCCAATTTGTGTATGGGGTGATGGGTGGATGAAGATTCATGACGTGGCGGGTTGTAGTATTGGTATTGGTTTCATCATAAGGATCCTTCGTGCTCCCTATGTTGACGTTTGCTCGAGACGAAGTTGCCCCCAGTATGGTGATAGTATTACTGATATGTTGAGATCCCTTGATTGTTGAGTAACCAAGGCCTTGACGCTTAGTATTGCCAAAAATCTCCACTGGTTCTAGGATACCCTGTTCATGTATGCCTAATCCTCTACCTTGATAATTCATCTGTTGAAAAAATTTATTTGCCATAGGATATGATTTACCTTGGAAACAAGGTGTTGCTCCTTCTCTGCTCTGTGGCGGATCTTCAAATGTCATAGCTCTTTCATTGATAAGATGATTTTCCCTTACAAAGGTAAGTGATCCAACTTTATAAGTTACAGGATCCTCCATATGTGGGATGAATGCTTGATTGATATCCTTAGCTTGATCTTGTGAGATATCAGATTGTACTGCTTTTTGAAGAAGTGTTAATGCTTCACTGTCTTTGTAAAAGTCTTTCCCATGATTCATTCTTGATATGCTTTCTGATTCACGACTTATGTAGGAGCCTTCATCATGATTTGTTTCTGCTATGTCTCCAAATTTTTCCACATCTTGGTCTTGTACACAAATGTTAAGAGTAGGATACTCTTGTTCCTTGGTAATGATTTCAAGAGTATGAGACTCTTGTTTTGAATGAAGATCATCTATGTGTCCATCCGAAGAAAGCATCTTGCGAGTAGGTGGAGGAGTACATGCTATATGCATGTGATCATAATTTGTGACATCTTGTATAGATAGGAGAGTTCCCATTAGATCATTATATTATCTTGGAGATACGAATTCATGATTTTCAACGATTTCGGAATTACTTTCGCCATGCTTTGGATCAAGTTCTTCACACGGGTCAATTTCAAATGATGGATTTCTTATAGTGGGTTCGTGGACATCATTCTTAGGCATGGAAAGTGGCTCAATATCCTTTTGATCTTTGAGGATTCCTTCACTATCCGTAATCATGAGGTCGAAGGATGTCAATATGTCATTGGAAGGGCCATTGCTAGACCTTGATGGGAGATTTTGATCGCGCTTTGGAATACGTTCTTGAGATATGTCCTCTAGCTCATAAGGTGATGTAGAGACATTTTCAATATGGTCATTGGTCGATGGATCATGGACTATGTCAATGGGATCAAACAATTCCAATACTCCTTGAAATAGATCATTAAAAAGTGGCTCTTGATGTATGGTGAGTTGATCATTAGATGGGGTAGAAACATCTTCAATATGCTCATTGATAGATTGTTTTTGATCAATGTTTTCAACAATTATGGTAGAGCGATTGTCAATGTTTTCAACCATAGGATCTAGTGATGTTAATGTTTCTTGGATTGGATCATTGTTGAGCATCGTCGGTGAGTTTTGATCATGATTGAAAAGTGGCTCTTGGTGTGTGTTGATTTGATCACTGGTTGAGGTTGAAACATCTTCAAAGTGCTTATTGATAGATTGATCTTGATTTTTGTTTTCAACAATTGCGGTGGGAATCTGTTGCAAGCTTTGTTGTGGGAGTAAGGCCTGCTGAGCCAACAACGCTTGTTGTTCGTCATGTTGTTTTTGTGCCAACAAAGCTTTTTGTTGGGCTCTTTGTTGTGCTACTTCTTCTTGGATTGATTGCAATAGTGCGTAGAATTCTGCTTGCGCTTGTGCTTCTTGGGCTACTTGAGCCGCTTGTGCTTGCTGAGCAACTAGCTGTGTAGCTTGTTGGGCTTGGAGTGCCTTTTTGCGGGAAGCTTCTTGTGCAGCTTGCAACATGATGGAGAATGAATTGGTCGTGTTGTGCTTTGGCAGTGGTGGCGGTGGCGGTGGAATGGGAATGGTGTTGATTGTTGGGGTTGCTTGGATGGTTTCCATCTGTTTTTGCGATGTTGATGGAAAAATGGGATGATTTGGTATGATGTTTTGATTTGGCATGATAGATTGAAATTGAATATTGTTGTGGTTGGGAATCATATTGCTTGGATTTAGGTAACTTTGATTTTGCATGGTGTTACCTTGACTTGAATCAATACCTAGAGTCATCAACATATTGCTAGGATTTTGAACAACATTAGGGGGATTTGTAAACATGTCGACCCCAAAGTTTACCAAGTGTGGATTTGAAATGGTCATGTTTGGTAAAGTTGCACTTGGTATGTATGGATTTTGTGGGATAATGTTGTTTGAAAAACTCATGCATTGAGCATTTGGTTGATAGATTTGCAGATTTGGACTTGGATTTAAATCTATCATTGGGAAAGGTGTTCCAAACTTTGGATCGGGCATACTCATATTTGTTGTACCATTGATGTTTGTATGAGATAATGCTCCCATGTATGCATTGTACAAGCTTTGATAATCAAATGGTATTGCAAGGCTTGGATAGTTTAGTTGAATCGAATTGCTCATGATGGATGGATCAAATTTATATTCCATGTCCCTCTTGTGTTGAGATCGAGTTTGAACCATAAAATGAAGATCAATTTTCAAGAATGTAAGAGATGAACCTCTAATCCTTTAGATCGGTCTAAACCTTAGGTTCAAAGAAGCGAAAAACTAGGATAATTGAAGGATCAAAGTGATGATGAGGATGAGATAACGAAAAATGAGTGATATGGATGAATGGAACTCTTAAAGAAACTTTGAGAGAAATGCTAAACGTTTAGGACTTTGATTGATCGTGATTGGATTGATGGTTTGACTAGATGCGTTAATTCAACCAAGAGTGATGAATGTAATCATAAAACTCTTGGAAGTTGTGTTATCCAAGAGTGAACTCCTACAAGATGGTAATTTGACTTAGTGTGTCAAGTCAAATGAGGTGATGATTTGATAATTTGGCTAAGTGTGTTAAGCCAAACAAGATGAACTCGTAAACCCTAGGAAGTTGTATTATCCAAGAGAGAACTCGTGTATAGGATGATGGTTTGACTAGCTGTGTTAAGTCAAACAAAGTGATTTGATTTCGCCTAAGAGTTTAGCATAATAGATGACAAAGATTCCAAGAGTTGTTGGTGAGATGGAATTTTGACTGATTTTGATGGTTGAAAGATGGATGAAAGTGATTGAATTTGATCCTAGACTTGACCTAGATGATACTTTTGCTTACAAGACCTCGGTGTTGAAGAACACGCTATATTTCCTATGAGAGGAAAGTAAACCTTTCAGACAATTCAGGATCTCAAGACGCTTCTCACTAGCTTTCACACTAAGCTTTTTGAACTTCGATTTTGGGATTTTGATCTTACGAGAAATCATGTTAGAAAACACATGTGTAATCAAATTTGTCTTTTTCTCTTGTTTAGATTCAATTCTTTTTACCACAAACACTTTCTTGATTATGTTTTTCAAACTAAATGTCCAATATCCTAATTTCCCTTTATCCCACAAAGTGTGTTATGCAGAAATCAAGGAGATCAAGACAAAGGTTATCTATTGTTGACTTCAGTAAGCAAATTAAGATGAAATCCAAATGCTTAGAAGCCTTTAAGGATGAAATCCCTAGGGCAAGCATGAACACTTGAATTCGTCAAAGGTATTTGCTTTCCTAAAGGGTTTGAAATTTTGATGACTTGTTGAATGTTTGTTTTCCACTGTTTCGGATTCAAGCATGTGTTTTGATTCCAAGCACTTTTTACAACCCTAGGATGATGAGACAATACCTTGTTGGGTTCCCACTTGGATAAATCCAGCTGCGCATATCTTGTGCGAATGGCTAAATGCTTGACCACCCTGGCTCCCCTCCACGACACTCACTTATTCGGGTCAGCCAAGCATTAGTACCCATGAATCTCCCATGGCATACTTTCCATTTCCACAACAAGACCGCATGTTACGTGGGGCGGCTTCAAAGGACATGACCTTTTGCACCAACAAGATAGACAAGGTTTTGGCCAATTTCTAAACAAGGGTTCTAATTCGGGCATTCCGTTCGTGGGGGATTATCCAACGTCGGCGAGAGTCCATTTCTGTCCATCTCGTCGGAATAATCCTCGTGATATTGGCCTTTGTTCCAATATCCACACTTATATCCCGGGTGGAAGTCGCTTGGCTTTAGCGTGTTCCCGGTTGGGTCGTTCCCTTGGGTGATTACTTTTTCCCACAAGGCAGGCCCTCTAAGATAAACAAAAGCGAGCTAACATATTCCGTCGTTCACACAACCTTCATTGAAAAAACAAAGGGGAGAACCTCCGTAATATATCGTGCTCACACTCGCATGATTTGTTCAATTTTTAGATCCCAAATTGAAGTGTGGAGGCAATCTTTTATGCAACTTAGGGTCATCAAAAAGACTTTTGATTCTCAAGATCGCCGTGAAGTGTGAGAGAAGCGCATACGCCCTTTTAAATGACACTACTTTGCAAAAAAGTTTACAAAACACAAAGTACACAAGTTCAATTTTAAATTCCTCAAAGCAATGATGAGTTCGTTTTAAATGCACCAATTGAAATGTGAAGTTGCCTTGTTCAATTTTCAGTCCAAATTGAAATCTAGTAAGTGTCTAAGGTTCAATTTCATCCCAATTTGAAAAAGAAAATCAATCACTGATTAATTTTAAATCCCAATTGAAAGGTGATTTGGTCTAAAACAGAAAATGAGAGTACAAAATGAACACTCTAGATTGTTACAACAAGCATTAAAAAATGCTTTTCTTCAAGTTTTGATTTCAAAAAGAATCTTCAACTCTCATTTGTTTGCCTTCGTTCCAATTTTGGTGCTTGATTTCAACGCCAACCTGATAAAACAATACAAAGTTATCAAACATAGGATGTAGGATATTTCAAGAAATCAATAATATGATGAGCATATTTTTTAACATAATGAACACATTCACAAATAACCTAATGAATGAATTCACATGGCTTTGACATTGTTTGTCCCAATTGTGAATATCGAAATGTTCATTTTTGGAACAATTTATATCAATCATTGATAATTTATTTCACAAAATATCTAAATAAATTTCCTAAAGTTGGTCAAAATGAACATTCTCAAGAATTTGAAAACTTCTATTTAAGATTTTTATTGTTATAGCTTTAACAAAACAAGTTTTCAAAAGAGAATGCATATGGAAATTGTTATTAAATTCTCCTTTGAGTTCATTGAATTGCATTTAGTCAATCTCCTAACATTTCTTCTTTTTAGAGCACATGAAGTAATGCATCACTAACTTCGTATTATGCACCACTACTACCCACAACAACAAAAAAGAAACACCCGAATTTAAGAAACTCAACCAAGGACACGAAATAAAATATACTCCCTTCCACTGTAGAGTATGCTTGATTGCACCTTGAACTTGAGGAGAATATTTATAAGCTTTGTCAATACGCACAACTATTCCTACAAAGACTTGATCACAAATCCATAACTATGAGTACTTGCAATAAAAAAAAAAGATCAGACTCGAGTAGATTTCTGATGAAAACTTGTATAGGCCTGCAAGAAACATTCAACAACCACTAATGAACATATTGTCTCTCTCTTTCTCTCCTTGACATGACTAAAAATAATACTTATTAATTTCTAGTTAAGATTTCCATGTCAGTAGTACGCCAAAGATCTGAAATAGGATTTTCTACATTTGTGAACAAAGTCACTTTCAGTCACCTCGTCCTTGCTGATAATGCACCTGATCTGTACGTGAATATTTTGTCTCAAAGTTTGGAGTGAGTGGAAGGCATGATGTGTCTACCTGCTCATAGATTTGATAAGATTTGTTGTCAATCATTTAAATCACAAGTTGCCTTAGAGAGGCCCAATTTGATGCAATAATTGTAGCATCGGTGCCTCCCTTCTGTCAGCATTAAATAGAGCTTGATCAACTTGCAAGTAACCGCTCAATGAAAACCACATTAGATAAATTTCAGGCCGCAGAACTTACATTAATAAATATGTGTGGGCCTTGGAAAGATTGGAAGACTGATCATACATATTGTACTAGCTATTACCTGCGTTCTGAATTAATTTTACCTCAACTTTCATCCTTTTTCCTACGAGGTAAAATAGCTTGTTTCTGTGTTCTATGTTTTCTTGTTTCCATCGCTTTTTCAAGTGGCCTTCTTTTGAACAAAATGGAAATGGCGGTTGGAACACTTCCTCTCAGAACTGCAGGCCGAAGCCAGATGACAAAGTCCAGCTTTTCTAGAGACAGAAAAGTCTTCTAAAAAACTATGCTAGATTCCATAGGCTCCAAACAACTAGTGGAATTTTCAAAAAAAAAGGATTCTATTGGCGAGTTTTCAAAAATAGTTACTGCTTATCGCACAATTTTCCCCAATTCAAAGAAGGGCTTACTGAAGTTGCAATAGACCTTTTCAACAAACTTTTTGCAAGCTTACAGAATCATGATGAAGGATAGATAGTCGAAATCTGCAATGTAAGGGCTTTTAATGTTCTGTGTTAGCATTGGTTGTAGTGAAGATGGTTGGTATCATGGTTTGCTAGCATCCACAGTTTGTTCCATGCATCCACAGGACTAAATGGGTTTGGTAAAGTAAAAGACAGTTAATAATGGATGGATGAGGTTGGGTAAGGGAAAAGCCTATGATTGGTTCAAGAGGATGCATGTGAGAGAGGTGGGATGCGAGTAGGTGAGGTGACTAAAGAATCTAAATATGTTAAGGGTAATGTTTCAGGCCATGTGCAATTGTTCTGGCTTGTCCTCTTGACATCAGACCCACTTTATTGCTTTTTTCAAATGCTATAAGTGGCAACTCATCTCAGAGATTGAGCTTTATTTTAGAGGGAGTCTTTAGTGTCGGTGTGTCGCATAGAAAAAAAAAAGAGGTTTGCCATCATTGTTTCAGAAGGATCATGAAGTGTTTCCGAAGAGTTCCGAGTTATTTGCATTCTATTAATGCGTTGGTCTTAGTTCAAAGATATGCTGGCTTGGCCTTTAGAGGAATCGGGCTCCTATGGGAAGGGGTCCTGGACAAGATCCTAAGATTTCTGGTATAGACTTCTCAGAAGATTTTGCACAGATTTCTCCATACAGTTAGCGGATGTAAAGCTAAATTCTACACTAAAGGGCAAATAGTCGAAGGCATGACTGATTAATGAAGCAAAATGCAAATTGAGTACAAAGACAAGCCAATGGTATTCAGTGCAATGAGTATTTAAAATGCAAACGAGCCACTGTATGGTCGTAAAATACTACCCGATGTATATTCAATTGTTAGAAAGTAGATCAATCAACAGCACAGGCAATTCATCCAAATTAACACACTAAGTGAAATCAAATGATTAAATATGAGCACAGCCTCACTATTATAAAGCCTGACATCAATGCAAATACAAATGCAGACATACTACTTTAGGTGCCTCCATAGTGCATGTTATGTTGGGTTGTTGGCAGCGTAATACAAAGTCTTCTTAATCCATTACAACATGACAACGTAATACAAGTCTTTAAACGTCAAAATCTTGGCAGCGTAATACAAAGTCTTCCTATTCTATTACTATCAAAATAAAAAAAAACATACTGTTGGTCAAGCCCTCCTTCTAGCGCCATTTTGTAGATGTCAAAATCTGCAAGATCAACCTAAACCATTTTATGTTGTTAGCACAAAAGTCAGTTTAAATTAGCAAACCTAAACATCCCTATGAAATATAGAATCATGTTAAACAATGCAACTAATAAGAAAAATGCATAAAACATGAATCATTCCTATCCCATAGTAGATTGGTGCAACTTAGTGTTGTAGGAAGTTGCCCTTTCCCAATCCATGATAAGCAAAACTATCAAAATAATGGTGAAGATCAAGATTGACTCTCAAATGAAGAGAGCAACCTTGCCTCAAGATGTAATTGCTAAGCAAATGGTGTGGTGATGAGCAAGATTGATTCTCAAGTGAAGAGAATAACCTTGCAATGAAGATGAGTTGTGTGTTGTGTCCCATTTGTGTTGAAATGCTTTGCATTTTATA